>WSYH01002164.1:0-94563 GCA_036426205.1 Ascaphus truei | reverse complement strand
GTAAAGAGGGGGGGCGAGAACAGAGCTGTAAGGGCGCGGGGGACCGGACCTGTAAATGGAAGGGGGGAGGGACCGGACCTGTAAATGGGGGGGGGACCAGATTGATGTGAACGGGAAGGGGGAGAGAGAGGTGGAGGGGTAGGGGAGAGGGAGGGGGGAAGGGAGAGACAGAGAGGGGGGAAGGAAGAGAGATAGAGAGGGGGGGGGGAGAGAGAGGGGAGTGGGAACATTACATCCCAGGCAACGCCGGGTATATCAGCTAGTGGTTTATAACTTAATTGAAAAGTTTTACTCCATTTGGTCTCCCTGGAATCAGCATCATCAGAGTTAACTTGCTCTTTATGTGTACAATTATTTATGTACAGTATAAGATATATAATTATTAGTGACTGATATTCTCTAATGTTTAGATTCTATGATCATTTTTACTTTATATATTTATTTTTTTACTTTTTATGATTTTTTTAATTTTCTTTTTCTGTATATGCGCGCTTCATCTCACCACTGTTTTGTACAGAATTAATTGCTATTTTGCAGTTGATTCTCATTAAAGAGCTGTACAATATGACATTGTGCTGTATTGAAATTTTGTCTATATACTGTATTCTGTTTAGAAAAATCCATAAAGATATATTTCTGTGAAATACATTTTTTACTTGTATAACACATTAAAATAGCAATTCTATTCTGTCTCACTTTTAATATGGCCATAAAATCATTAGATGTGAATAATAGAATAATCATGAAAATGTTATTGATTTACGTCTAATGCAGTCAATATCTGATACAGTCGCTTCACGCCTGTTTGTAGTCATATATGCTACTTAGACATTAGCGGCAGCATATTGGCAGGGGTTCTTACAAATAAACTAATGGAATTATGTTCAAATTGAGTAAAATTACTTTTATCTACAGTTAAACCAATTTGTCCTTTTCTATGTCGGTATTATTTTGAAAATTGCTTTACTCTCATGGGTCTAAAAATGAAAATGATATATTAGTTGCAAGAAGTTTATTGAGCCTATGTTAATTGGCAGTCATTTTCCTTGTAGTCTATATATAGTATTATTAATTACATTCTACTGCTGTATATGAGGAGGAATGTTATTGCAATTCTTTAAAAGAATATGCATTTAATTCATATATTAAATTTAGCATTATTTACAATTTCTCAACAATTTGCCTATTACTAAGATGCTGGAATGTAATCACGGCACGATTTGATTATCCTGCTTTTCTTCCATAGTATTTCAGTTTTAATGTTTTTCATCATCAAAAGTTGTGGATGTTGAGGAATAGAGGATCACTACTGAATCACAAACTCTTAGCTCTACATTAGACTTCTTTGATGATCAAATCTTCCTAGTAATTTCCCACTTCTGTGCCTTACCTGCATGGAAAATCTTCAAACAGATCCAGTAAGAAAAGAATAAAAAGGCCACCAAACCAGGATTTCAAAATGTTATGTCTGTTTACTCCTAAAGATGGTAAAAACAATATCTTCGATATATCTGTACTCCCAAGTCATGAGAAACATAATTTAAATAGAGGGAGTTTTCCTTCTTTTTTTACATAGGGTTTAAAGGAAGTACCTCTGGTCATTGGGACCTCTGGTAATGTGCCTGAGGAAGGGGCCATAGCTCTGAAACATTGCCACCCTATTTTCCCTGTTTCTTTCCTTCCCCCCCTTACTGTTTCCCTTGTCCTCCCTCCCTTTCCCGGTGTTATCTCCCTTTTCCCATTCACTGTGAGCCACTTTTTTTGCTTTATTTATATTTTGTTTATGCTTGTTGCATGATCCAAGTTGTGTACATTTTGCTTCATTTGGCACATTCATTCATTAAATTCTTTTGGCATATCCTCATTAATCCTCTTTTTAGCTTTATTTGTCAATGAGGGCTGAGAACTCCTTTTCTCATTATTGATAAATTCTTTCAAACATATTTCCCCAGATTTATCAAGCACTCCCATTCAAGCCAATGGGAGTTAACACCAGTTTTGTGCATTAATGCATAATCAAGCTTGATGAAATTGGGGATAGAGCTTTATCTCTACAGTTTTTTCTACGCTATGAACAAATAAATCTACTAAGAAAATATATTTTTTAATAACATATCATGGACTACTAGACGTCAAAGCATCCATGTCTTCATTGCGCTACATGGTCATTAACCAAGTACCCCGATGTATACAGGGTGGTGATACGAGCCAATTATTAAGGAGAAGAGAATCTCAATGGATTTTTCAACAGGACACTGTCGCATCGAGAGGCCTCAATGAGGAACTGTAATGATGCTCGTCTCAATCAGGAAGCGGACCCGCAGGGTTGAGGTAGGAAGGTGAAAGAACTGACCTGAGCCAAGGGACAGAGTAGTGATAGTGTAGTGCGTCATAGACCGAAGGTCAGGGCAGGCAGCAGAGTTGCGTAGTTGGTGTGGATGCAGAGGTCAAGGCAGACTGAAGACAAGGATATTCGAGGTACGTACAGTGGAAGCGGGATGGAGACAAGGATAGTTGAGGTATGTGAACCTGGTAACATGGAAGACAATAGGTAAAAGCGTGCTGTATGAACTCAGCATGAACTGGAACTTTGCTCGGCAACTTCCTGCTCAGAGGGCTGTCCATTTAAAGGAAGTTGCCAGAGACAAAAATGAACAATTCCGTCACAGAGGGCGAGCAAGAGCAAAATCCCAAACCGGAACCTGAAAACCCGGAAGGGATTTTGCCAAACCTCAAAGGAACTTAATCTAGGCTGTTTCCTCTGATATGGATGCATTTGGCGTTGATGTCATTGCTACATACCAGTTTGGGTTTATGGAGTTGCAGACTCTTCCAGTAGATCCAGATGAGATATAAAGTAGACTGACAACTCTACTATAGGCTTTGACGTCCAGCAGTCTGTGATGTGTTAAACTGCATGTAATATCTGAAGATTTGGGGAGGGCTTGCATATCACATGATGTCATATGAAAAAGAAAAAATATATAATAGTGCGACCAATAAAGATAAATAAATCAAATGTGAAAAAATGTGTTAGTCCCACTCACAGATGGTATAAGTAGTATGGGCGAATCAGAGATACAACTCTCTCAGACAGAAGCTTGATCATTACACGGAGGCCAGCCAAACAGAAGGTCAATAATCATCAAGCTCCTGTCTGAGAGAGTTGTATCTCTGATTTGCCCATACTACTTATACAATCTGTGAGTGGGACTGACACATTTTTTTCACATTTGAATTATATATCTTTATTGGTCGCACTATTATATATTTTTTCTTTTTAATATGACATCATGTGATCTGAGAGCGCTCCACAAATCTTCGGATATCCAACGCTGTGTATTGGACCAAAGGACGGTCTAAAAGGGCTATTGAGCTGCTACACTTACCTTTATATACACCTTTTTTACTTTGGTGGTGATGGTTATATTAAATTAGAGGTTAACACTAAATTTAAGTTTTATTTTATTCACACTGTTACGATTGTTGATTATTGATTTGCACCGATTTATCAGGGTTTAATGTGAAAAAGAGACTGCTGAGTCTCTCCCAGGGCTCAAACCACCAATGCCCAACCTATGTAAAGTAATTAAATCACTGTAAGCCACAGTAGAATAAACTTTGCAGATAGAAGTTCAATAAATCTTGATGGAAGTCACAGATGGCATTGTGTCCCAATAATCAAGTGAACAAACAGCAGAGTAACAGAGTTCAGTATGAACAGGCAGCAAACATGGCACTGATTGAAGTACTCACTGTCTGTGGCTAATCAGGACTCTCATGCAGCGTGCATCTCCATTAATTGTGCATAAGCAGGGAAGTTCCAAGATGTCCACGTAGGTAAGGAACCAGGAAAGCACAGCAGGCCAAAAAGCGGGGACCAGACAAAGCGTGAGCTATTAAAGATGAGGTTAATTCATATTGAAGACACAGCAGCATACACAGGAGAAGGTGAGGTATCCTTGTTACGCGTTTCGTGCTCTTCCAGCACTTTATCAAAGAGTCTATAACTGAGACCTTAGAAACATTATGATCGGATTGGAATGTCACAGCGTATCGTTACATTTAAAAAAATTGCATGACTCCAATTCTGAAGGTTTCAGTTATATTGGCATTGATCAGGTTACCATGCACTGTAGAGGTGGCAATCGTATCCAGGAGGTCTCCCAGAGAGAGACCTTCTGGATATACAAATTGAAAACACTCCAGCCATGGGGTCTCAATATTGATATTGATTTGATTTCTTTTCTTAAGTAATCTTATTTTTCATGTGCCCTTCATTATTTAATTATTCTATTTTAATTATTTAATAGTCTCTTTATCATTATATATTTTACCTTTTCTTTCTGGGGTATATATTTCTATATAGTGTATATTTACCATGTGTATACAATTGTTTTTTGTTAGGTTTGTTCACTAACAGATGTTTGTCTCCCCTTAAATCCTCATCCAATTTCATCTATACTTTTTTCATAATGTTCATAGGGGGCTATGCACTAAGCTCAATGGGTTTGCGTTCTGAGGTTCAAAAAAAGCACGTCTGTTAAAAAGTGAGGCCGGGGACGCGATTCACTAAGGCATTGAGCCCATTTTTTAACGTACGTGCTCAAAACACCCACAACGTACGTGTTGCTTTTTTTCCCCCTGCTAGCGTTCTTTAACGTCACGTACGCTAGCTGATAGAAAAAAAAGCTGCATGTAACATTTGCATGGAGATTTGCCATCTCCATGCAAGGCTGTTACAGGCGATCGTACACTAAATAAATACATTTGAATAAAAGTGTACATGAGCAGGGGGTCTCTGGAGCTGAACAGCATTGGTTTCAGGTCCGAGGCCCCCCTACTTCAGGAGATACAGGCCCCGTTATGGGGTGCCGGTATCCCCTGCAGAATTTCAATGTCCCGGTCACGTGACGCGGACGCTTGAAAGTGCAGGGGATACCGGCACCCCATAACGGGGCCTGTATTTCCTGAAGTAGGGGGTCCTCGGACCTGAAACAATGCGGTTCAGCTCCAGAGACCCCCTGCACATCTACACTATGAAACACATGTATATTAAAAAAAGATTTAACAAACATCAATACACGACACCCTCCGCCCCCTCCGCCCTAACACATACAGTACAATAATGTGCAAAATTACTATTATCCAGATATGGATAATAGATTATTTGCCGATTATTAAACACTGCATTAGCATACCTAAATATAGTAAATAAAAACAGTAGCCAGCTAATCCTGTGACGTCAGACGCCATCCCCGAATGTGGAAGTGAGAGCCAGGGAAGACACGCCACCCTAACACACAGCATATCAGCACCCTAGACTACAGGACCCAGAGTTGTCAATCTGCTTGTTTTTATATGTAAGCATACAAGTGCATCTGAGCTCCTTGGATCTTGAATTGTTTTATTAAACTGTATTAGGCTATATTCTCTTTTTTTCTCTTTTTATGATCTGAGATTCCAGCACCATTCATCCCTTTAATCCATACCATCCTTTGCACCTTAGAGGAGTTCTTGCGCTTATTGTGTCCTTTCTAAACTGCAAGACAAGACTGGAACAAGAGCAAGGCACAACAGAACTGTGAGGCAAACAAGGCTACATGAGATTATGCTGAGCGATGCTAGAGAGTGCGAGCAAGGTATAAGAAGGGAGAAGCAGCCAATAGGACAGGGGGCGGAGCGGAGGCGTGACCCCAGCAGAAGCCGCGATAGGCACAGGAGACAAGTGGCAATCAGGTTACTTGCCACGCAGCTGGGGAGCTGTGCACATCGTCATGTGAGCATGCCGCTGATGCGTGATGCGCGGTGCATCCAGGGGGCGGAGCCAAGCTCCGAGGCCACTCTAAAAGAGCTGTGCGTGTGCGCGCACTCTGTAAATAGAGCGGGGCTGCGCGCACTCGCTGGTGCCAAGACAGAGGGCTGATTATCAGCAGGTAAGGAGGGAACTGGTCGCAAAGGATGTGTTCCCCGATTCCTTACACTAGTGTCTGACTTAGCCTCAGCTAGACAGACTTTCCTAGCTTCAGATTGAAGCCAACTGCTCTACTATTCGCAACAGAGCTGTAACGCCTGTATGCCCGCAGACCTGGCCAGTCCCCAGTACTGAGGTGGGTAAGGGTATAACACGCACCCACAGCCGTGAGGGCGTGCCAGGAGTGTGGTAAGTTGTGTTGCCAGGCCTGGAGAGTAAGGGTTAATGTTATACTTGCTGAGTCCGGGGTGCCAGAGGTCGGAGGGTAAATGTCCAAGAGACAGAGTTCAGGGGCAGGAGAGAGCAACGTAGTAATGTCCAGAAGCCAGGGTTCAAGGGCAGGAGAAGGCAGCGTAGTCAAGTCCAAAGCAGAATCCAAGTTCAAACCAAGGGAAATCCAAACAGGGGCAGGGACAGGAACCAGAGCTGAAACAGATAAGGGAGCTAGGCATAGAAACTGCACACACAGGAGCTACAGGAAAGCTATGCAGAGCAAGGAATGAAAGGACAGAGTGGGGTTATAAGGGAAGAAGGGCCAATAGAAGCAAGGGGTGGAGCAGGGGTTTGTATGGGAGTTTGCATGGATAGGTGCAGGTGAGCAGGAGAGGAGACAGGGGAAGAATCCACCGCAATAGCCTGCAGTCGGTGAGGGGCGGAGCTACAGTTGCGAGAGGGCTGGTAAAAGGATCGGGTGCGTGCGCCCTGTGTAAGGCTACCGTGCGCGCGCACCGATCGTGTGCCTGGGCGTGCGGCTTGCACTGCAGAGGAGCGGTTCGGCATGGAGGAGGTAAGGGAGCGAGAGGGTGAAGGAGCGGAGCAACCAGGAGCGGTGGGACCTGAGGTGATGGGGACATGCTGGGAGATGCGTGTCCCCTGATTCATCACTGACGATTGGGTACGAGCGCCTTCTGCGAGGCTACCGCGCGCGCAGCCCGATTGCGTGAGTAGATGTGCTGCGTGCGCCATGGAGGGACGGCTATGTGAGGAGGGGGTGAGAGATTGAGGAGGCAGGGAACCAGGGCAGCAGGGCGGAGTAGGGATTTAGGTGGAGGGGACATGCTGAGAGGCACTTGTCCCCCGATCCGTTACAAGAGCAACTTTGAAAAGCCCGCTTTTGCATCACCGACTCAAGTCACTGGATGGTCTGGTTCTCAGCCTCAGCTGTCTCCTTACATACCTTCCGCTGTGCTATTTCTAACATGGAAGTAGGAGGAGCGACTAATCAGAGCATGGTAATTTTCCCCAGCAGCCAATCGATATGGGAGCTTGACAAACTGCTGCTGTCCGAGGAGGGGGCATGCCAAGCTGGCTCAAAAAGCCGGGCGAGCAGGAAATATAAATCAGCCAATAGGAAATGCGCTTACGAGCAACATCTTCCCCCAGCCAACCAATTGCCACCCACTGGGCAGGCTCCACCAGGTCTGGCAGTCCAAGAGGTGCCCCCATGGGGTGCCCATTGTTCTCCGGAACTGGCAAATCACCCTTCCCCACTCACCACATGGTTTTCTCACCTCTGGACATCCTCCCTCCTTTGAACTCTGATGTCTATGTAGACTTCCCGCCACCTATGTTGATGCCCGGGCTGACTGTATAAACATTAATACAGTATGGATAAAACATTAAAACACTATTTTAATAAAGTATAGCTTTTGGGAACCCTTATACCTGTGTGGGAAATGGGTCTGGGATACTTGGGCTTAAAAAACAGGATTCTGGGGAACACTGGAGAGCCCCGGTGTAATTCACCTTGTAACCCGCAAACCATGCCTGTACGTTGGGGAGAATTACAGGACCCCGGTACCTGGGTCCTCTGAACTCCTGCAAACAAGAGGAATACATTTCGACCCAAATATCCCCCCTAAAACTCCCATTCCCAAAGTTTCATGTTTATTGGGGACAGGGAACATGTAAAACCCAAAACATGTCAGGTTTAAGCTATACATTGCATGGGACATCCATAACACACCACTTCTTTATCTAGAGACAGGTACCTGCAAATCATACGTGATTTGTGGGTAAAATACCAGTGCTACCGGTAACTCCAGTTTTATACATTTTTTAACACTAGTTGCTCCCCGATATCCACCCTTAGCCTCAAGCTCCCAAAGTTCCCATTCTGCAGCTATTTCCTACGGGGGACCCTAACCACACATGGTATCCATAGCTTTTAATCCTGCAAGGAACAGTACAATGGAAACAGAGGTATATGGAGACATAGGGTACATTACTAGACTCAAGAGGTGACACTCTCAGCCCTTCACATACGGTTTTAGGGGCAGCCAGCCGGGCGTCACCTTTATTATGAAGGCTGGCTACCCCCTACCGTCACAACGCCAACCTGGGACAGGTGAGAAAATGTGGTAATTTTGTTTGGCATTGGTCCAATATCAACAGGTTTCGCAGTTTAGGGAAAAGCATTTAGATTAGTACTTTGGTGTTACTTATGTGCATGCTTATTTGCATATTCTGCTTCAAAAATACCCCTTTCAAGGCTATATAGCTTGCAATATGGCTTTAGTGAATAGATTGATAAATAAAATGGCACTTAAACACATAAGGCCAAATATTTTCATTTATCAACTATTATTGAATATAGGCCTTAATGTTACCCTGTGACGCCACCAATAGCTTTGCGTTTGACCAGGCACTTTTAAATTAGCTCAAAAGTGATTGCTTAATTTGCATGCTGTTGCTGGATAAACTGAAAACATATAATCTTGCAAATATCTAGTCTTAGAATTAGATTTGTAATTGCGCATAACTCATTTAAGAACCACAAAAGGTCGTCAAATTGCACAGCATTTATTTACAGGAGAAAGCATGTTGAAATAAGCCGTTTAATTGTAGCATACTGTAGTTTTCAGAAAATTTCAGGCTGTGTGAGAAAACACGTAATTACGTTTGAAATGCCTCATAAGGATTTCAACATTGAAACTAAGAGAATAAGATTTGCACCAACATTTTTCGTATACTGATGTACTTTTGTACTTTGTTTTTGGCAAAATAAATTGCTTCCTTTATTTATTTATTCATGTATGAAGCAGAAGTATTAAAAAAAAAAGTTTGAGTAAGGTAGAAATATTTTGAAATATTAGGATAAATTGACTTGAGTACAGCAATAGTGACATGAAGGTTTTAACAAAGCATAGAATTAAATCCAGATGTAGTGCAACTCTTCCCAGATTGACAGCAAAAAGAAAATATGTGCTATCTAAACAAATTTTGCTATACAGTATGTGCAGGTGGTGGTCTGTAGCAAGACAATACTGTGCTGTAAGATGGTGGAAAGCTACACTAAATTTAAACCAAATATAATGATAAACATGGCACAATAACTAAAAATGTGTTAAAAGTGAAAAATACCACAAGGAATATAGCACAAAAAACAATTGAGGAACTTAGCAGTCAGATTGGAAAAGTCCAAAATAGTTAATCACAGACAAAGAACTGTTGATGTTGGTACAATACCCAGCAGTGTGAATGTAATATAGTTTATAATTGTCACGGGAGACCAGTACTTTTACACTGAAACCACCGGGATCACTAGCACCATACAGGACAAAGTTGTTGAATAAAATGGGGTTTATTCTGGCACACCAGCAGACAAAACATAGATATACAAAACAAGATACAATACCAACTGGGGGCCTGGGGAGTAGACTCTAGCCTCGCTAGGTGCAGGGGCCTGTTTCAAGAAGGCTTGCCCTGTCCGCTTCTCGTCCAGGATCTCAGAGGACTGATCACACACAGCAGCCCCTCTGACATGTATCTCCAGCTGATCACTGTCAAGATCCAAACTCCTTCATAGAATGTCTCTCAGTCTCTCATATGGTCCTCTGAAGGAATCTCCACACTCCTTCCCAGAGTGTTTCTCAGTCTCTCAGATGGTCCTCAGAGGGAATCTCCACACTCTTTCCCAGAGTGTTTCTCCCTCTGTTAGCCTCTCTGAGGGAATATGAATTCTCTGATCAGCAGCACCCCTTATATATCCCTCTTTTGCTAAAAATTTTTTACATGGGAGGGGCTGCTGGCCAATCAGAGCAAACCTGATTGTCCACACTTTCACACTCACCAAATGTCTGTAACACCTCCATGCTCCAAACCATTGTCTGAATACACATTTATCTGCAGGAACCTCAGCTGATTAAATTAGAGTCCCCTCCATACAAATGTAACTCACATGCAAATCCCATTACAAGACTTCTACCTTAGAAATGAGTACATACAGTCACATAATCCAATTAACACTTTACAGGGCTGACTCCCAAATTACATCACAGTGCTTACACATAGGTCACAAAACACTTTACCTCATATTGCTTGCTCAACTAGACTTGGGGATTGCAATAACAGGGAATATAGGGCTTTAGAATACATTCTTACATACATAGTGCATTATGCATTCCCTGTTCTCCCCCAGATATTAAATACATTTGGTTGCAATAAGCCTTACATAAGTGGCCAAGTTACATAGATTTAGGGGTAGATAGCTGGGCTTCATCCCAGTTTTGTGATGCCAGCTAGCCCTACCGTCACAATAATTATGGAAGATGATCAATCAGCCACTAGTAAGATGTATTTTTTAAATCCAGTATATAGAGTCTTTATCTTCACAGAGTGGAATCACAGGTATGGTGCAGATTTGCTGGACAATAACTAAGTCCCAAAAGGGAATATAAAAAGAGAAAAGCTTTGTATGTTCTTCCCAGATTGTTTGCTACTGTACGTGTGGACATGATCTCACAGCTGACTGCAGCCAGTGTTGCTTTAAGAATAGAAAAGGTTTTGCTGGGAGTTACCACCACCACAGATTTTAAATAGTTGCACGGTGGGTCAATGCTCACACTACATCTATACTGTACATGAATACAACTTATAGAATGTGATTAATTTTATCCCCAAACCTTCTGAAAACAAACTATCCTGGAACAGAGTCACGTGTGAAGTATGAATAGTTCCAGTTAGCTTTAACTCATGTCTTCCCTCTTCCAAAGCATCACAAGTCTTTATTATCTTTCTTAACTTTATTGCAGAAGTAGAAAACAAAGGGTACTTGTAGGTGTAGTGTGAGTAGAGAGTTCTTCTCTGTCAGAAATGCTTGTGTGAGGTTAGACTACGGTAAGACAGAAAGGCCTTGCCGGGGGTAGTAGCAGACAGGTACAGTACTCACTATGTCCAGGGTGGAAAAGAAAGTGAGGGGCAAGGGTCACACTAGAAGTGAGCAAAATAGGGGGGAAGGCAGAATAGCCAATTCTGAGAGAGACCTCAGAGGTTGTTGTAGCAACTCACTGACTAGGGCTGTGTAAACAACATGTGTATCAAAAATGTTGCCTTTCACATGCAGCTAGCTGCTGGGACAGAAGACATGACAGGCAGCTGAATTAAAGAGACAGCAACTGACTGTGAGCTGCAAATAACACAGGAATAAAATAATCCTGTTCCAGGACACACCCCGTCTGGTATCTGGAGATACCACTATATAACTGGAATATATGTGGAACATATGTGAATACATAACAGTACATAACACAACAATGCAGAGTTCATGTCCACATAACAGATGATGGAAGGTACCGGCATTCTTCACCTTCCTTCAGTGAGGGTGCTGGCTTTGCGTAGCCGCTAAGGAATGTCTTCTGGATGAAGGCCACAAAGTTATTTTTGGTCTCCGGTTTCCTTTGTAGGTCGCAGCGGAGCGAATTGTGTCTAGAGATGGCATGTACTCTGTTGTTTTGGAGGCGTCTTCTTGGTGAACGGAATGGTAGCGGGGTCACCCAACTGTCCGGTCCGTCTTTGAAGAGCTCCTTGACCATTAGCCTCGGGAATCCTTTATCTTCCATCAATGGTGTTTGCTTGTCGTCGTCCCTAGTTGTCTGGGACGCTGTGCACCCTAAGTCATCGGTGCATTCCTCTTGCACGAGAACGTCTCCACGTATTTTGGTGATACGCCTTTGTGTCTCTTTGTTAAATGCCCTCAGGAGGTTGTTTTCTCCCTGGACATGACTAAGAACAGTCTCTTTTGCCCTTGTAAATCCTTTTCTGGAATGTCTGTGCGACTGTCTTTTTTTAGATGTGTGAAAGAACAGTCTTTTTGTTCCTGTAGTTTCACCTGCAGGGCGCATTTTTTTACGGCGATGCCAGCCGTGGTGGCTGGCTGCTTTGCCACCTGGTATTCTGCGGAGAGGAATGGCTGTACGTCTTAGCTGTGCCATTGCTCGCAGGAGGACCGTCCAATTGTTTCTTTTCTTTTGGGCGATCCTTTTGTCGGTCACCTTCAGGAGGTTACTTTCTTCATTCGGTGGAGTCAACTCATCATCCTTAGCTGTCTGGACTGCTGAGCATCCTAGGCCATTGTCATATTCCCTTGATGTGAAGATGTTTTTATCGACCACAGGGGTATGACCTTGTCTCTTCTCCTCACTTGGCCTTCCTGTCACTTGGAGATGGCCAAGACATGGTTCGGAGAGGGATGTGTGTCCGCATTCTGTTATCACAGTTCTGCGGGTGACAACATAGTCTGGTTTGTGCCCTTTGCCAATGCACACGTTGCCCACTATCACTAGATTTCTAGCGCCAGAAGTGCTGACGGGCTTTTCAAAGTTGCTCTTGCGCAAATAGTGGAGCAACTGGCTTCGATTTCAAGCCAGGAAAGTCTACCCGCCAGATTCTAGGTCCCGTTTTTAGCGCCCAAGTTCTAATAATCGAATGTAGCTGATGTGGGGCTGAAATTGCAAGCCAATTTTAGTTCCAGGAGTTTGGTACTAACACCCGGTCAAAGGAGTCTAATTTTTCAGAAGAGAAGGGAGCGGTGGCGTGTGGAACTTCATGCTGATTTGGGAACTAGAGGAGTTCGGGCTAAGTACCGGTCAGGGTAAAACTCTTATTTACAGTTCCCTGCACCTAGGCCAGTCTAGGTTTCGACCCCCAGTAAGTGTGTTTTTCGTCTGTATTTTGTGTTTCACTGTGTGTATGCCTATTTCTGCACATAAATTACAATTTATTTAATTATCTTGTTTTGCTCAATGAATGATCCTGATAAAAAGGTGTTAACTGCCTGATGTCCCATGACACTCCCATGGTGGGTGGGGCCTTGAGATGCAGGAAGGACAGAGGGGACATGCCTTCCTCATAGGTGTGTGCAGCCTAGGTCAGGGTGTGTGGCCTCAAGTAGTACAGGGTGGGGCTGAAGCTGCAGCCTGAGAGACAGACTGGGAAAGGTGATTAGGGAGGGGAAAGTTGAGAGGGGGTGGAAGGGTTAAATCACAGGGGTAAATACAAACATGGAAAGGAAAGGATACAGGAAGGAAGAGACACAAAGAGAAAATGATGAACAAGAGAGAAATAAATAAGGGGGGAAAGAAATACATGAGAGAGCAGAGAGAGAGTAAAGAGAGCAGAGAGAAAAGAGAGAGAAAACAGAGAGAGACAGAGCAGAGACAGAGAAAAAAAAGAGAGAGCAGAGAGAGGAGAGAGAGAGCAGAGAAAGAGCAGAGAGAGAGAGAAAGAAAGACCAAAGAGAGAGAACGAAAGATAGAGAGAGATAAAAGAGAGAGAGCGAAGACAGGGAGAGCAAAGAGAGAGCAAAATGAGAGCAGAGAGAGCACAGAGAGAGAGCAAAGAGAGAGATATAGCAAAGACAGCAGAGAGAGACAGAAAGAGCAAAAACAGAGCAAAGAGAGAGAGAGAGAGCAAAGAAAGAGAAAGCATAGAAAGAGAAAGCAGAGAGAGAGCAAATAGAGAGAGAGAGCAAATAGTGAGAGAGCAAATATTGAAGAGAAAGAAGCGAGAGATAGAGAGTTAACAGAGAGAGAGAGATAGATAGAGAGAGAGAGAGAGAGAGAGAGAGAGAGAGAGAGAGAGACATGAGGGGGCTCTGAATGCTTTGTGCCCGGGGCCCGCACATTTCTAGTTACGCCACTGAGTGCAAAGTTATGCTATAATAATCTAACAGTAATTCTATGCTAATGAGATGTAGAACAACCATTATATACTGTATTGGCATATAATTAGCTGCCAAGGAATATAATGTTAATTACTATTTTAGGTAACATTACGAGCTGTGATTTAACAGAGCGGTGTATATCCCATATAATTCTGGATAACTGTTATATATGGTAAAGTATACTCTTAATTCATGTGGCAGTGTCACAAATACTGTACCAAAGGATATGAATGAAATGTATTACTTTTCCTCAACACTTTCCTTTTCTTTATCATTGCATTCTTATTTTTTTTTATTATATAATATATTTTATAATAAATGTTACATGTTCAAGAATAACTATTTTTTTAATAGGAATTAGACTCAATTAAAATATATGTTATTACTAAAGATGTGAATGACAGAATGTATGTGAATACCTACCAATCAATAAACTCATTCCAAATACATAGCAGTTAACAAGACTGAGCAAAGTCCAATGATATTGGCAAGGAAATGCCAATGTGATGTGGATAAGTAGATGCATAGTATTACATTTTCTAAATGTTCATATTTTTCTTGTCACACAAATGCGAAATGCTATATAAGTAGTTTTAAAGTAAGATATATTTTTAAACATGTCCATTAGCACAAGGGCGACATGACTGTGGCTCCAAAAGACCTAGCCAAAAATGATTATGTTTAAGGGGAAATCAATTATAGGTCAGATGTGCCTGAAGAAATGGAAAGAATATGGTTGAATAAGGTAGATGGCTTTTGGAAATATATGGAGCACAAAGGTAAAATTAAATGTGAGGAAGTAAAATATTTTAATGTTCCTGTATCTGAGCAGGTGGTGACAAAGCATACCACTCTATTATATATCATCATAAGAAACGGGCAAATTTTTTCTTAGAATTTTAATCCTATGTTCCTTTCAGCCGCAGAACACCACAGACCAGTCTCAAAAGGTCAAAGGCGCAGGTTTTTTTTTTCTATCACTACAAATCCATGCTCTGGTTTTTAAGAATGGAGGAGGAAGGAGGAAGGAGGAGGAGAGAGGCATGTATATGAAGGGTAAGTGGAATGAGCTATTGGATATCCCCTCTTTAACCCAGACTGCGACCTCGGAATGTTGAAGTCAAACTCGAGAGAAGGGAAACCAAAGACAGCACATATAGTGTAATATAGTTTAATCTGTCTTTTTAAAAGGATTAATATATGCACAGTGCACTCACAATACCCTGTACATAAGTTTAAAAATTGGGCATGGCCTGAAGTCTAAGCAAGATAGATGTGTCACACTGAAGTTAAATAGCAAAGAAACAAGCTGAATCAATCCCAGAGCACAGTAGCTTAAATATATTTAAAAAATAACAAACAAAGTGAGCTGAAGCATTGAGCATCACTACAATCCAAACATTTTTACATCTGGACAAATGTTCAGTTTTGGGGCCTAGCTAGTGCAGCCACATGGCCAGCCTGGGGCACATTACCCACTTAAATCACAGTCAAACACAATATAGCTGATCTATTTTATAACTGTGCATAGAGGTGAACAATTTGAAATAAGCAGAGAACTGTCAACCGTGAGTTGAGGTTTACTCCGGTCACCCCTCTTCTCCAGCTGTGGAATATTTGTATAACTGTGAGGGTAGACTCTGATATGTAAATGCACTGAGCCACATCCACTCAGTTTACTATCTACCATCTAGAAGTGTGAAAGAATGGAAACTATCCACTCTGCGACCCTCAGCCCAGTAGAGACCCTCAGCCCAGTAGAGACCCAGCTAAAATAATGTGACTGCCTGTGGCAACAGGTGTCCAATCAGAACTCCCCTGCCCCCTTCCCCCTTATCAATACCTCCCCTGCTGACCTAAAGTGGCTATAAGTGGGTGAATACCTTCAACTAACCATCCACTGAGTGTCTCCTTCGGTTGCTCCAAAGGGATTTATCATTGTCACAACTACAGTCTAGAACATACTTTTGCGCCCTGCCTTCCATCCTCTGCCTTGAGCCTTCCAACATGCCTTCTGCATTCTGTAAAGGAAGCAGGAAATATCAGGAGCCACCCTGGGAGTAATTAGCAACTACAGCAGCAGTTCACCTGCAGGTGCAAGACCGGCAAGGGGGTTTCCAGTTATGCGACCGATGAGTGTGGAGGATCCATTGGGTCAACTGGGCAACCTTTAAAACCAGAGACAAAACATGAAACACAGACAGAGCCCAGTGCTACATCCAAAGA
This sequence comes from Ascaphus truei, assembly GCA_036426205.1. Lineage (NCBI taxonomy): Eukaryota > Metazoa > Chordata > Amphibia > Anura > Ascaphidae > Ascaphus > Ascaphus truei. The sequence continues at coordinate 78,421 of WSYH01002164.1, read as the reverse complement.
CACAAACTACACAGTCACAGCTACCTAAATATATATATATAATTATATATATATATATGATACTATTATATATATATATATATATATATATATATATGAGACAAACAAAAAAGCAATGAAGCAGCGCCTGGTGAGGGTGTAGATGTAATGGAGATTCAGTAAACGTGATAACTAATAATAATAATCTCAATTGTAATATTGAATAAATGGAAATGAAAATGAAAATGTGGAAAGTGAATACTGAAAATAAAAAGTGAAAACTAAGTGCCTGTGCAAGCAATGCAACCCTATAATAACATATGAATATAACAACCTGTGAATACCTAAAATGACATACAATATAATAGACAATATAATTAATATTTAAAATAAATAAATAAATAATATTAAAAAAATATATATGTAAATAAAAAATAAAAATAAAAGGCAAAAGGCAAGGAAGAGGGTAAAAACCAGTCCTCAGGGCAATAGTCCAATGATGTAAATGGAAGCTGGTAAAGGGGGTCTCCGGCTGCTCTCAAAAGGACTAACCAAGTCCATGGGGAATCTGCAGATAAGAGAGAGGAGAGAGCGCACGCCCCATAGTATAAAACCGTATATTTATTGAGGGGAAGGAGGGAAGGGGGGGAAAAATGCACTCACAAGGGTAAAAAGTTTAAAAGCATTTCGTGATAATAATCACCACCATCCGGTAGCTGCACCCGGTTCTTGGAGATCCCCGATCTCGAGATTCGATCAACCACAGTCTATAAGATGTCCAGGGACAGTGGATAGTTCAGCAACACGTTCCAAAGATAGTTATGTGTCTTTTCTTGCTGACAAGCCTCATGGATGTTGGCGCTCGAATCGGTCTGATCCCGCCCTCTGTGATGACGTAATGTCTATGCGCCTTACGTGATGACGCTCCCTGACGCGTTTCGTCACACTCGGTGACTTTTTCAAAGGGAAGTAAGGAGGGAGTCTACGGCTGCAAATATATATACTCTAATGGTTCCGTAGCCCTGCCCTCGATCAGCTGAATAAAATACTTAAAGTGATTGGAGCTGATATAGCTTATAATGACATAATAAAATTTATTAGGAAAACCACTGATGGAATTCATACCCACAATAGGGGCATGAAAGAGACCAATAAAATATGTGGAATCAGTACATAATGAACCTAACACAATAAGCTGACATTCAAAACATGATAACATTACAAGGTATTACAAACATAATATTGGAAAGTCTGGAACACAGACATATCTAGAATGGAGAGATATGGTTATAAAGGAGGATAATGATGATAATCAATAATAGAAATAAGTGAATAATTCTAATAAGTATTCAATACAACACAATAAAGAATAATATTGATATTAATAGTGTCACAAAAAAGAACCCAAATAGATGCTAAATTACTTGATAGAAAGGTGTAATGTGCCTAAAATAAAAATTAAAAATATATATTTTAGATTTTTTTTTAAAAAGTTCTTATAACTATATTATATTGAACAAATGGATTCTAAATATAAAAGGCTAAACTGAAATTGGGATATAAGAATTAGTGTATATGGTGATAGAAGATCACAGAAAGTGATCTATGTTACATGTTATATAATGTGACCCAGATATAACCACATGTGAATAATTATTGGTACAATGGAAAATAAATAAATAATTATCTAAAACTAATGATATTCTGACCCCAAAACTGTATGTACTAGAATGACAATATAATTCAAGTGATAGTGAATATATTAAATGGTGATATGGGCTGGGATGTGTAACCGTGAATGTACCATATTTGGCATCAAACAATCTAAATGATGAACAAAATAAAATAAAATAAAACCTGTATGTAATAAATTAACAATGACCATTCCAAGAACGGAGAAGGATCAATGTGGGATTCAGACAAATGAATGACGGAGGGAAGCAGAGGAAGTCCGGAGGACAAAGAGAGGTGTCCAAAGGAGGGACTATACCAGTGTGCTGACATCCAAGCATTAATTTAATCCACCAGGGGTCAAGGTACCCAACTGGTGGATCCAAAAAGTTTCCCGCCTGCAGAGGATCTTGAAACGATTGCCTCCCAAAGCACAGGGAGAAATGCTCTCGAGTCTCATGATAGTCATGGATTTAGGATCCTGATCATGGTTAAATTTGAAATGCCGAGAGACACTATGAGAGTTTAAACCTTTAATGACATTTCTCCTGTGCTCCAGGAAGCGAGTGCCAAGTGACCTTGTGGTGCGGCCAACATATTGTTGACCGCATCCACACTGAATGAGATAAACAATATATGTACCTAGGCAATTAATAGAACTAGTAATAGAATGTATGGTCCCTCTGCTAGGGGAACAAAATTGAGTTTTAATGAGGAGATGTCTGCAGGTTATACACCAACTACGTCCACATTGGTGATTCCCCAAGGGGCCCTTTTGAACCATGGCTTTAGAGGATGTAGATGACGACCTAAGTTTAGTAGGAGCCACAATGCTCCTAATGTTTCTGGCCTTCCTATAAACTATGGCAGCTCTTTCTGGCAGGATGGATCCCAGATGGGGATCGCACTTGAGGATGCTCCAGTGGTTATTAAGAATTTTATTTATAGATCTAAAGGACTGGTTATATGTGGTTATAAACCTCACCGTGGACGCACCAGTCTTGATGGATTCCACTGGAGCATCAAAGCTCAAGCGCGCTCCTTTGTCAGATTTGGATTTGGATATACCCAATAAAACTGACCTGTCCAAAGAGCTGGCTTTGCTGAGGGAGTCGGAGACTAGATCCGGATCATAGCCTTTTAATAGAAATTTATCTCCAAGTACTTTGGACTGGTTGACAAAATCAATATCTCTGGTGCAGTTTCTACGAAGTCTGTGAAACTGGCCCAGAGGAATATTGTCGAGCCACTGTTTGTGGTGATTACTGGACGCATGAACATAGCTATTGACAGACACAGACTTAAAATGTGTGGTAGTGATGATGTTAGATTCTGAGTCTGCACTAAGGACTAAATCAAGAAAAACAGCAGATACTGCATCAATTTCAAAAGTAAATTTAAGTCCAAATTGATTATTGTTGAAGGAACTCAAAAGACCAGATAGAATAGACTCTTCACCATCCCAAATAATAATAATAATATCATCTATGAAGCGGCCATAGTACACGAGACCCTCTCCAAGAAGAGTGTTAAGCCATACAAAAGTCTCCTCCCAGTGACCCATGAAGAGATTTGCATAGCTAGGAGCAAACCTCGTGCCCATGGCCGTTCCACAGATTTGTAAATTATAAATATCTTCAAATAAAAAATAATTGTGGGTGAGGATAAAGTGAATGCTTTGCAAAATAAAGTGATTGTGTTTAACTGGGAACGATAAGTCCGTGTCTAACCAATATTTGATGACTTCAATCCCCCTGGCATGATCAATACAAGTGTAGAGTGATGCCACATCGCACGTGGCCCATAGATAGGTGGATTTCCACCTAATATCCGAGATGGAGTCGATGACATGTGGCGTATCCCTAATATGGGACCTGAGCTTGGCTACATAGGGATGGAGAAAATAATCAACATATTGGGATAGGCCCGATGTCATCGACTCCACCCCAGAAACTATGGGCCTGCCAGGGGGATTGACCAGGGACTTATGAACCTTGTGTAAGTGATAAAAAATGGGAGTGCGTGGATGTGAGGATAACAAAAATTTGAATTCCAATTTGGAAATAATACCGTCCCCTAGTGCAGTAGTGAGAAGTTCCTTCAACAACAATTGATAATTGTCTACTGGATCAGACTCCAACAAGGTATAGGAGGCCGAGTCACCCAGGAGTCTGCGTGCCTCCAAGAGATACGCAGATAAGTACTGGATGACTATACCCCCACCCTTGTCGGCCTGTCGAATAACGATATCATGATTAGCCTTAAGCTTGTTCAATGCGTCCAGCTCACCTTTGGATAGATTTTGATTGATTTTAATAGGTTTTGAGCACAATGACTCTAAGTCGTGAAGTACCAGATTATAGAACGTGTCCACGAATCCCCCCTTGGACTGGTATGGGAAGAAGACTGACCTTGGTTTAAAATGTGAGTATATAATACTCAGATCTTCCTCTAGGTCTGATTCTAAAGATCCGGTGGGATATACAATGAGAACAGAAATTTATGGACTGCGCCCGTGATAGCATACACCTAAATTGCTGCAACCCTGAAACTGATTAACAAAATGCCACACCCCGCACAGATGCGGGAGATCATGGGTGCTGGGAGCAGGACAAGGGTGCTGGGGGCAGGAAAAGAGTGCTGGGGGCAGGACTAGGGTGCTGGGGGGAGGACAAGGGTGCTGGGGGGAGGACAAGGGCGCTGGGGGGAGGACAAGGGCGCTGGGGGAGATGATGAGGGGGGGTTAAAGGAGATGATGATGATGATGATGATGATGGGGGTGAGGAAATGATGATGAGGGTAGTGGTGGTGGCATTAGAGGAGGATGAAGGGGGATGAGAGGATGAGGGAGTTTGCGGTCTGAGGGCCATTCTATAGTGCATGCGCTTGCTGCGCCATTTATAGTTGGCTGAGGTTAGTCATCCTTTCTATAATGGTGCCGCGCGTGCGCTCACACGGCAGTGAGCGTGTAAACAGCCGACGGGGGAAGATGAGGAAAAGAAAGATTTCGCGCTGCTACCGCCGCTGAAATGTGTCTTTATGTGTGTGTATGTACGCATGTACAATGTTAATAAATAATTTATTAAAGTATTTATTTATTTCAAACGTATTTAGTCTGCCTGAGTTGGAGAATTTAGTAGACCATATATTTTAAGCTATTTTTTTACCTGTAGAATAGGTGCATGTAGATAGCAGAAGTTGTGGTACAAATATTCAAATGCATGTAAATTCAAAACAAAACAAAATAACAACTACTTTTTAAGATTTAAAACACAGACATAAACATAAGACAAAACAAAAGAACAACTACTTTTTAAGATTTAAAACACAGACATAAACATAAGACAAATCAGACACCAGCAAAGAAGTTCCCTGAATCCTGTCCAAGATAAGCCGTGCTGAACAGGAACTGCAGGCTGCTCATTCGTGTCAATTAAACCTTTATTATTGGATTTTACACATGGATCGGGCTCTTTTCCTTTCTCTTTTTTTCTTATATATATATATACAACTGTATGCTCATCTGCATGTCTTAGGCAGGTCTGCAACCCCGCCTTTCACCATTATCACCCAGCACACAGCACTTTCACTGCAGCAAGGGATTCTGGGAAATTACATGCAAATGAGCACACAGTGCCACTTTTTGCTTCAAAAACCATTTTTAACATGGTTCCCTATAGGCTTAAGCTTGCTGCATGGTCACAGCTTTGAGCACAGCCAGGGTTAAGGTGCATACCCAGAAAACCCACCCACAGACAGCTTTTTTTTTTTTGCCCGGGTGGTGAAAAAGTGATTCCACCTCAAAAACCGTGCTCGTGGTCAAGTGAGACCAGGTGCGCTCCACATGTGACAAAGTCTTCTCCGGAGAGTAGGCCAGTCCGTACCAAAAGACAGTCCTCTTCAGCCGAAGCCAGAAAGAGTCCTGCTGTTACATTGACGTCGTCATCCGAGGAATCCGACGTCCATCCTGTTCCCTCCTAGTGCAGCAAACGCCGCAGGAGGGTCCAAGTCTTTAGGGTGTTCGGCTGACGCCTACTAACCCACCGTGATCTTCTCCCGAGGGATTGGCAGTCACTAGCCAGCACTACAGTCTTTACTCTCCGAAGAAGGGGTGACATTAACCCAACACCAAACAAAACAAATTCATGGTGCGATTGCTCCGGTGCTCTGTGCAATGCAGTGCAGGAGGTGCTCAAACGTACAACACAAAAAGGGTGTGCACGAGTGCACGCCTGGCCTTTTGCAAGGTCAGGCGGTGACAAAAATAATTGGCTTGTCCCCTCAGCGGAAGGCAATAAGGGGGGCCAAGTGCGGGAAAAATAGGGGACGGTGCAGACAGCTTTTTTTTTTTCCTCCCGATAGAGTTGCACCCTCTCGCTCATTGGATCCCAGTCCACTTCAGTGGATAGGGAGCTTGCCCTTGGACAGTCCAACCGAAGTCAAACCCGCCCTCAGTGCGCAGTTTCCCTGAAGGTTTCAGCCCGAAAGCCTAGGTCTCCAGGGACATTGATGCCTTCCTCCGTTAGGATTCAGGACATCCGTCTCTTCCTCCCTCTGGCCCGAGGCCCGCAAGGGAGTTCGCATCATCTCCCCTCATTCGAGGGTTGTTCGAATGCCATCCCCCCTTAGCCCGAAGGCTCAGGGGTTCTGTGGTCCGGGGCCTGGACACCACCTCGCAACGAGCTAGAGGGCCAAATGCTTGCCACAGACCTTTCCTACTGAAGCCCCAGATAGGATGGTACTGCATTTGGTCATAGCTGTGCAGGTCGAGAGGAGCACTCATATCGCCTTGATCTTAGCCAAAAGGCCGAGAAGCGATCTGTGCAGACAGCTTTTTTTTTTTTTTTTGTAGCCCGGGTGGTGAAAAAGTGATTCCACCTCAAAAACCGTGCTCATGGTCCAGTGAGACCAGGTGCTCAAAACTTGTGACAAAGTCCGCTCCGGAGAGTAGGCCAGTCCGTGCCATAAGCAGTCCTCTCCAGCCGAAGCCTTGGAGTCCTGCTGTTACATCGACGTCGTCATCCAAGGAATCCGACGTCCATCCTGTTCCCTCCTAGTGCAGCTGACGCCGCAGGAGGGACCAAGTCTTTAGGGTGTTCGGCTGACGCCTACTAACCCACCGCAATCTTCCCCCGAAGGGATGGCGACTACTAGCCAGCACTCAGTCTTTGCTCTCCGGAGAGAGGGGTGACGATAACCCAACAAACGAAACATCAAAAATCCATAGTGCAAGTGCTCCTGTGCGCTGTGTGATGCAGTGCAGGAAGTGCTCTGACAGACGACACAAAAAAGTGTGCACGAGTGCACGCCCGGCCCTTTGCAAGGCCAGGCGGGTGAAAAAAAATAGTTGGCTTGTCCCCTCAGCGGAAGGCAATAAGGGGGGCCAAGTGCGGGAAAAATAGGGGACGGTCCAAAATTATCTGTGCTGATCAAGTGCTCGTAAGTGGAGGCCAGACGTCCAAAACGACCAACCACAGTGCAGCAAGTGATACTCCACCAGGTTTTCCACGCCTGGTGGTGCAAGATTAAAAATGCCCTGGCTACTTTTCATCCGCCCTCTCAGCCCATGACCAGAGGACCAAGTGATGAAACTAGGGCCATCCTTCACAGGACAGACCCTACACTTGATCTTAGCCAAAAGGCCGAGAAGCGATCATTGCAGACAGCTGTTTCGACCTTAATGGGTCTCATCAGTGTGGGGTTGGTGAACTGGGTATGCAGAGAAGCTAAAGGATGGGGTTTACCATACTGAGTTAAGTTATGGTGAGTAAAAAAAGTGACAAAAACCCTCCACAGCAAAGCAAATATACAAATGTAAATACAACTGTATGCTCATCTGCATGTCCAGCACACAGCACTATAGGGAACCATGTTAAAAATGGTTTTTGAAGCAAAAAGTGGCACTGTGTGCTCATTTGCATGTCATTTCCCAGAATCCCTTGCTGCAGTGGAAGTGCTGTGTGCTGGGTGATAATGGTGAAAGGCGGGATTGCAGACCTGCCTAAGACATGCAGATGAGCATACAGTAATATTTACAGTTATATATATATATAAATATATATATATATATACATACATATATATATATAAAAATATATATATATGCATGATGAAGCCACTGTACAAATAAATGGGTGAAGGATGGGTATCGGGGCAGTGTGGCTTAATCCCTTAATTACCTTTGCAGCTATTAACCGATAAGGTGATTAAGGGGTTAACTGATATCAGAATGTATTTGCTATGTATTTTTTTGGCAATGTAGGACAGAGGGCTCTTGCTGGCGAAGGGACTTCATATTGATGAGGTAAGTAGAACTGTATTTATTTTATTATCCGAGTTAATGTGTTTAATAATGGACAAAAAAGCTATTATCCATATCTGGATAATAGTTATTTTGCACATTACTGTATGTGTTTGGTGTGAAAGTGGGGGGGGGGGGGGGGGGGGGGGGAGAGGGTGATATTTATTTAAATGTATAGGATAGGTTTATTTTTTTTACATACTGGGTTGGTTCCTAAGGTCTGCGGGGACCTCTGGAGATTACCTGAGGTCTTCTCGGATGCTCACGGGTACAAGGCTGCCGGGTCCACGGGGGACACCTGCGGGGAAGATCCGGGGGGCCCACATCTGCTGTGGGGCACCGCGGACCCTTAGGGACCACCCAAAGCCCCCAGACTCCTGTGGGAATCACCCGAGGACCCTCATACACTTGTGGGGCTGACCTCCCTACCCATGGAGACCCAATTTGGGGCCCACGGTGACCTGTGGAGACCACCTGGAGGACCATGATGCCTGACGGGGACCACCCGTAGGCCTCCAGATCCTGTGTGAAACCCTTTGCTGGGCCACTGTGGGGCCTGCAGACACCCGCCAGGACCACCAGGGACTCCCGTGGGCCTGGGGTATTAACTCTGTATCTAAAAGAATTAACCATGTATTTATGGGGGGGCACAGGGGGTGGGTGATGTATTGTTTATTAAATATAGTTATTATTATTGTGGCTAGTGGGTGGGGGAAGGGGGTATTGTCCCCTTGCCAGGGTGGGTATGCCTCCCGTGGGTAGTGGTTGAGGGTGGTTAGGCCTCATGGGGTGGGTAGTGTGGGAGGGTGTATAGGCCTCCCAAGTGGTGGGCGAGGGTGGGTTAACCCCTTAATGAGTATAACGGTTAATAACCGCTAAGGTGATTAAGGGGTTAAGGGACATTACATTGGCTTTTTTAATTAATGTTTATGTTTTGCAGCATCGGAGGGGGGCATGGATGGGGATGAAAATGAGGATGTCCTTCATTGTGGCAGCCGGACCAGGGTGAGTGCAATATGTATTTATTGTGCTTTATGTATTTGAAATGGGCAAATGCACTTTTATCCATATGTGGATAATAGTAATTTTGCCTGTTACTATAACTTAAGATGTTTTAAGGGTTTTTTGTGGTTTTTGTATGTTTCGCCACCTGGTTGATCAGTGCAGTTTATTTTATGGCCCCACCTTTCGTTTCTTTTGCGTACGCTGTTTATATTTTAGATTTTGTATATCTATTGTAAGGAATGGTTTTGTCCTTTTGGTGTTGTTTCAATTAGGATATTAGTATATTTGACAGATTTGGTGAAAAGTGATTTGGGGTTTATAGATGTAATAAGCAAGTTTTTTTGTTCGCAGGAGTGGGACTAGATTAAGAGGATATAAGTAAGTTACTCACAAACCGAAAATTAACAAAATACTACATTAGAAGATAAAAAAAAAAAAGAAATAGGCGTAATGTGTGTTCATTACGGTTGAGGGGTTGAATATTGAAAATATGTAAAGGCGGGGAGTTAAGGTGTTGTATGTACATTGTAGATGTCCGTATATTGAAATAGTAGGTAATTGTGGATGCACAATAACTATGCTCAAACGTTAGCGGGGCAATATTTGTGGGGAGGAGTGGTTGGGGGATCAAAGGACGGAAAAATCGGGGTGGGCCTTAGAAAAAAGAAGTCGTATCAATGGTTGTTTTTTTTGAGATAGGATGGGATACCTCCAGGCCCCTAGGGAGGAGAGTATTAGTATTTTGATACCGAGGAGTAAAGAAAACAGGGAGTCAGCCGAATTGGGAATGGAAAAGAGGGGGGCGGAGTTATTGAGGTGGAAAAGTGCATGAAACGATCTTGCCCGTCGATTTAAACGATGGACTAAGTAGCGAGACAGAGGGGGAGCGGGGGGTAGGCGGGGAATAACGTTCGCCGTATTGATAGATTGCTTTAACCCACCCCTGCCTATACACAAGGGGAAACGCTGAGGGGAATAACCTGTTGTTGGAAGGGAATGGGGCGAGGAGACAAATAAAGGTAGGGTAAATATGAACGAAAGGAGGTGCGGAGGATGGCATAGGGAGAAGCAACACTCGCCCCTCAGAAGGGGAGTAAAAGGGAAAGAAGAGGTACGAAAAACTAATAATGGATACACGCAGGTATATGATGTGAGGAGACTGCGTAAAAGGCAAAGTTGAGAAGCAAGTAAACGGTACACGCTCGAACGTGCAAACCAGGTTTAAGTGGCACCACTAGTTCAAGAGTAGAATAAGAGAAATACCGGTTCTTCTGGTTAACCCCCGATTCAGGTTGTGGGGGGAGGTCACCAAGGCTTCTGCTTGCAATGCCCACCCCGGATCCGAGGTTGGCACTGACGCTTCTACCGTCATCCCCGCTAGGTTAACATTTGGTGTTATAGTGTCAATGAGGCACGTCTGCATCAAGGTACAGTCGAGGGGCCTATATGCGACGGGGAGGATCAGAAAAAAAAATGGGAGAGGCGGGAATTAGTGATCATGTACAATGCGACGTTGATATCAGGGTAACTACGAGATTGCAGTAGCTTTGTTGTTGACGTCCTGCACGACTTAGTTTGCGAGTTATTTTTGTGCTCCTCTCTCTCTTCTCTCTTCCTCTCTCTCTCTCTCTCTCTCTCGCTCCTATCCTCATCTCTCTCCGCGTCTTCTCTCTTCTCCCTCTCATCGTCTCTCTCTCTCCCCCTCTCTCTCTCTCTCCTTCTCCCTCTATTCTATAAAAATAGAGGGGGGCAGCTTGGCACACCATCAAGTGAAATTGTATGGGTGCCTGTCCTATAGAAATAAACACGAGAAGCAGTCATCCCAGCAAGGGAAGACAAAGGACAGCACTCAAGGATAAATGGCAACAAAAAAAACTGTATTCAGATGGTACAGCACAAACAAGACCAACGTTTCGGTCCTTGTAGGACCTTGCACTACCCTGAGGAACTGCTTTCTCTATCTCTCTCTTAGCGGTTAGCCGCTAAGGTAATGAAGTGGGCTGTAAATGCATTTTTCCTGCCTCGGATGCATGCCGGGAGCCTCCGGTGCTGGTATTAATGGGTTTCAGATCCGGACACCCCCTGCATCAATCCCAGGCAGGAGTTGCCGTGATGGATTTGTGTGAAAATCTCCATTCTAGAGCGGCGAACCGCTGCTCGGGGCTACTAGAATTGAGCGGGTTTGAAAACCTGGCGAGTAGCGGCGAAAAGGGCATTTTCGCCGCGCCTTTGCCGGAAAAAAAAACGCCAAGAAACATGGCGCTTTTTTCACTTTTCGCCACGTTCTCGGGCTTACTGAATCGTAGTAGGCATTTTTTTGCGGCAAATGGGAGAAAAAGTGACTTTTCCGCCGCGTCTCTCTGGTGATGAGCATGACCCCTATTATTTTACATTCGGAAGGAGAGCAAAGTTGTATTTTTGTTTAATTCGTTTTAATCTTTATTATCCTGTACAAATAAAACATTTATTCGTTAAAATACTTTGTTGTTGTGTGTTCATATTTTAAATCTTCTACAGTTCGAAAAATTTTGTATGGCTAAATGCTAAGGAGCCTCAGAAAGAAATTCTTTCCCATATACTTTACTGTATACAGTATGACCTCATATTTGTAATCTTCAAATAACAATTACACACACACTTGAAGTACTCTACGGGCATAAAAGACAGGTTGAATTGCAATTAGATTTTTAAGACAAAACTCTCGATCCCCACTTGTTTGACGTTGCACAACGTTAAAATGCACTTTCTGCACCGCAAACACTAGTAAACTCGCGTCTTAACGCGGGAAAATTTCAAGGAATCTCGAACTAACACGGGGTGTGCAAAGGAATACAACCCGTGAAATGATCGGATAACGGCCGCTGCATCTGTATTATTTATTCAAAAATCTAAAAAAAACCTAAAAGGCACTTATAAATTTGGCGCAGTTTAGAAAAATGACGTAAGTCTAAAATATGAAAGGGAAACACATAGTTATTATCTCCTCATAAAAGGGTATCACGTAACATACAGTCATGTGAAAAAGAAAGGACACCATCTTTAAATTCCATGGTTTTACATATCAGGACATAATAACAATCATCTGTTCCTTAGCAGGTCTAAAAATTAGGTAAATACAACCTCAGATGAACAACAACACACAATGACATTTACACAGTATCATGATTTAAATAACAAAATAAGTCAAAATGGAGAAGCTATGTGTGAAAAACTAAGTACACACACAACAAACACAAAAAACAGCTTACTTCCAAAGGAATTAAGATGCTAAGTAGCAGACAGGTGCTCTAATCAAATGCCCTTATTATTGATCATCAGCAAGTGTGACCACCTCTAAAAGCCGAAGTTTAGCAGTTGGCTGGTCTGGCATTCAGGTGTGTGTAACACAATGCCAAGGAGGAAAGACATCACAATGATCTTAGAGATAACACACACAACCCCAGCAAGCTCTTTTTGGGAACCCCTGAGCCCCCACAAATTATATATATATATGTATTTAAGTGTCCAAAAGGATAGCTATTGAGCATGGCATATGTATACAACAACCGACAGAGAAGCCCAATGCTACATCCAATACAAAAAAATCACAGTAAAATACTTATATTTCTCTGAAAAGGGGTAATTTAGTTTAACCCTTGGCCAAAGCGTTGTAAGCTTGCGAGCCCACGACAAACCAGATACCTGTTCGCAAGCCTAACACTACCAGATTAAATACTAATATATCTCTATGAAAGGACCTACTCACTTGGGAAGTGGGGAGGGGCGGGCTTAAAACCTGGAAAGGAGGAGCCACTAACCTCCAGCAGCTGTGACAGCTGAAAATTAACAAAACACACACAACCCCAGCAAGCTCTTTTTGGGAACCTCTGAGCCCCCGCAAAATTCATCCCAGGTTTTAAGCCCACCCCTCCCCACTTCCCAAGTGAGTAGGTCCTTTCATTCTACTGGATACAGATCCAATGGTGGTCTTTCTCCCCTCTAATAGGTAATGAGAATTGTAATCCTAATAGAGATAATTAAATTGAATCTGGTAGTGTTAGGACTTGCGAACAGGTTTCTGCCTTGTCGTGGCTCGCAAGCTTACAACGCTTTGGCCAAAGGGTTAAACTAAATGACCCTTTTTCAAGTGAATATATAAGTATTTTACTGTGTATCTTTGTCTTATTGGATGTAGCATTGGGCTTCTCAGTCGTTTGTTGTATGATCTTAGAGAAGCAATTGTTGCTGCCCATCAATCTGGGAAGGGTTATAAGGCCATTTCCAAACAATTTAAAGTCCATCATTCTACAGTGAGAAAGATTATTCAAAAGTGGAAAACATTCAAGACCGTTGCCAATCTTCCTAAGAGTGGACATCCCAGCAAATTCACCCCAAGGTCAGACCGTGCAATGCTCAGAGAAATTGCAAAAAACCCAAGAGTTACATCTCAGACTCTACAGGCCTCAGTTAGCATGTTAAATATTAAAGTTCATGACAGTACAATTAGAAAAACACTGAACAAGTATGGCTTGTTTGGAAGGGTTGCCAGGAGAAAGCCTCTTCTCTCTAAAAAGAACATGGCAGCACAGCATAGGTATGCAAAGTTGCATCTGAACAAGCCACAAGACTTCTGGTACAATTTCTTTTGGACAGTCGGGACCAAAGGGATGATGTTTGGCCATAATGCACAGCGCCACGTTTGGCAAAAACCAAACACAGCATATCAGCACAAACACCTCATACAAACTGTCAAGCACGGTGGTGGAGGGGTGAAGATTTGGGCTTGTTTTTGCAGCCACAGGAACTAGGAACCTTGCAGTCATTGAGTCAACCATGAACTCCTCTGTATACCTCCTCCCCCCTCCTCCCGATCGGGCATGTGGCGGCCATTTAAAAAAAAATAGTGCAACCCCGGTTACAGCGCGGTCGGATCGGGTGGCAACCGAGGACCACGCTATAATGGGGTTGAGCTGTATTATTATTGAAGTATTTAAATGTTATGCTTATTACTATATATGTTTTGTCAATTTGATGTAGCATTGGGCACCCCTGTCTTTTGTTGTATACATTTGCCACGCTCAGTAGCACTCATTTTGGCATAAATATATATTCATGATGTGGTGGGTGTAGGAGTTTGAGCTAGCTAGGAATGTGTGTGTGTGTTCCTCCAGCTGTTACAGTACCTCATTGGTCCCTGTGTCCTATAAATGCTCAGCCAGCCCACTGACAAATCGGCTGAGCATAAACCTTCCTATGTGAGATGTGTTCACTGCTACCCTTGCCTCCACAGTCTTGTCTACAACTCCGGTTCCTAGTTCCTCTGTTTCTGACCTCGCTATTCTTCTGGACTCCACTATTCTAAACTCCTGACCCTGGCTACCAACGATGATCCACACCTCTCCAATCCCGAGCTCAGCTAAGTACCTTAAACGATCCGCAACTCTCCAACCCCGATCTCAGCAAGTATCTCTTACCATCCATACCTCTCCATCCTGTCTCGAAGAAATCATCGCCATATGTATTCGCATTGATCAACGACTGCAGGAGAGGAGGTCCGAAAGGACCCGTCATGGCAGCTCACTCCGAGATTCCCTTCTCACCATGCTGGTACAGCTGAATCTCTTCCGCCAGATAATCCTGAGCCCATGCAACTTGGGGGCAACAAGTTGTTGTCCAGTGAGAAACAGTACTGATGCAACGCCAGTCTCTTCCTGTACTGTGGAGTCCCAGACATCAGGTACTCTATTGCCCCCACAAGTCGGGAAATGCCAACTCACAATGAGGTCCAGGGGAATCATATGGGGCACAAAAAACAAACATGACACCAGCACTCCCTAATAGTTATATGTTGGTCATATAGGGTGAATGGTGCTAAGGGGCAAGCAAACATCCCTTGAGAAAGCGCCTACGCGACATGGCCATTGGGATTGCTGTACCAGACTACCATGGGTAGTCAAAGTACTATCAAAGTACTATTGGAAGCATTTGCTTCATGACTTGCTGAGTCCACGACCACGATGTATGTCCTATGAGATACTGTGTAACAGATGATTACTTCTCACACCACTATAGTACTGCAAGTATCTTACTATTTTTAGACACCTCATAGAAACAGATCCATGCACTAATGGGGTCTAGCAAAGCTCACCCTCATTGTTCCCTTTTAACACTCACACAATCATAGTAATCACACCCTGATATATTTGCATGCACAGGGTCATACAGCTGATAGGTTATCCACCTTCTACTGTATATGTGGCTAAGGGAGGGGGAGTTGTTATAACTAGCTCCTCTCAGTTGATATTCATTAAGCTATATACTTACAGTACTTCTGTGCTATCACTTTAACACTTAATATAGTACGAATTGTAGATTGGACGTGGGAGGGGGGAGTTTGCCTAGGTGCTCCCATGCTCCTAGTTGGCTCATCCGCCTATTTTTGTGAGGCTACCCAGCCGGGTTACAACCTTATTTTGGGACAGTGACAAGAATTACTGTGTTTGAGCTTCTACTTTTTGTAGCACCCCCTTTTTTGCACCCTGGAGCCTTTTTAACAACCTTTATTTTAACTTTATAATACTAATAAACTTGTTTTTACATTATACATCACATCATCATACTTTTTGGATGTTCTGAGTTCTGCCTTTTTCCTATTTTGGGTCTACTTGACTATTGCTCTATACTATGTGATTGAGTGCTTATATATAAGGGAATCTCACTGGTTTACAGGCTCTTCTTGGGTCTGTTGTTCACCAGTGTTTAATGTTTACACTGGCGACACACTTTATTGAAGTGTGGCCAGTTACGCAAGCCGGGAGATTTCCCGGCTTGCAAGTGGCATCCCCTCGGCGTGCCGCGCGTCCCCGATGCGCGGTCACGCATTATCGGGTGCCTGCACCCCCTGCACGCGCGTCCAGGGCTCCCCGAGGAAGCCCTGGTGTCCCGCGATGTGGGGGACGGCGGCAGGGGGTTCCGGGGGACCCGGCGGACCCGGAGAGGAGAGGGGGAAGCCGCGATCGGCGGGCCTCTCCTCCGCTGCTTCGGGGCGCGCCCGGCACCTTCCGGTGCGCGCCAGGTAACTGCTGCGGCCGAGAACGGGTAAATGCTCGAATAAACTCGGCCGCAGCAGTATGTCTCCTGAATCACATTGGGAATAATTTCTACCTCCCCTACCAAAGAGAAACCATTGCTAACCAGGATCCTTGTACCTGTTACGCTGACCGGCGAGAACTTCCACACCACCGCATTGGCCTTTGTGGATTCCGGTTCGTGAGGCAATTTCATTGACCACGGCTTCGCTAAGAGGAATAACATCCCCCTCGTCCGTAAGAAATGCCCTGTAGGTTTGGAAGCAATTGATGGTCGACCACTGCAACCAGCATTTATCTCTTTACAGACCACTCTCTTTTGTTTACGTACAGGTGAGGACCATATGGAAGAGGTCCATCCATACTACATTGGTTGACGTAATTCTTGGCCTTCCGTGGCTCCAACTTCACAACCCATCTATTGATTGACTGACAAGAAACCTGTTCTGTGGACTGATTCATGTTCTAAGAATTGCGCAGTGCCCATCAAGAGTATATGCGTGGTTGCTGCTCCTAAGAAGAGATGGTAAATTTGCCCGAGGTTTACACCGATTTTAGTGATGTTTTTGATAAAGCTACGTAGATTGGAGCTTCTGCCACCTCATCACGTCTTCGATTGTCCTATTAACCTGCTACCGGTTCAGTACCTTATAGGGAAACTCATATCCACTTTCCCTTCAAGAGACTAAAGCCATGAAGGACTACATTCAAGAAAATTTACTAAAGGGGTTTATTTGGAAATCTTATTCCCCAGCTGGAGCAGAAGAACGTGAAGAAGAAGAACTGATCTCTACGACCCTGTATCGATATATTGAACTCTTAACAAAATCACCATCAAAACCGTTACCCCTTGCCATTGATTTCGGAACTCTTCGATCGCCACCAAGGGGCCACCATCTTCACCAAACTGGACATGCATGGGGCCTAAAATTTGGTAAGAATTATCCAGGGTGACGAATGGAAAATGGCTTTCAATACTTGAGATGGCCATTATGAATACCTCGTCATGCCCTTCGGCCTCTGTAATGCCCCTGCCGTTTTCCAAGACTTCGTTAATGAAATCTTCAATGACCTGCTCTATCAGTTTGTTATCATCTATGTGGATGATATGATTTTTCTATGTCTTCACAGAAACATGTCGGTCATGTCAAACAGGTACTGCTACGCCTACATGAAAACTATTTGTTCGCCAAGCTGTACAGCACTTTCTGGGCTTTGCAAATTACTTACCGCAGTTTTATTAAAAATTTCTCTTCTATGGTAGCTCCACCATTAGATTCTAAAAACCAGAGAAGCACATAATAACACAGACAAAGCTCAGTTTTAGGCACATCCAGTGAAAATCATACACTGTACAGTGCCTAAATTATATGTATAAATATCTATTAAGTAAAATGGTCTTTTAGTTTTACATTTGGCCAAAATTGTTGTAAGCCCCTGAGCCACGTCACGGCAACCACAATTCAGGGGTCCCTAACGCTATAAAATTCTTAATAACCTTTTCACTAATATTGACAGATTTACTATAATATTCTTCCTGTTATTACACAGTTATTAAGAATTTATATTAGCGTTAGGGACCCCTGGAATTGTGGTCTGCCGTGACGTTGGCTCAGGGGCTTACAACAATTTTGGCCAAATGTCAAACTAAAGACCATTTACTTAATAGATATTTATACATATATATTTAGGCACTGTACCGTGTATGATTTTCACTGGATGTGCTAAAACTGAACTTTGTCTGTGTTTTATGTGCTGTCTCTGGTTTTAAATATATATTGCCATGCTCATAGCACTCCTCTGTGACATTCATATGCTTAATATATGTTGTGTTATTTTGGGGGTTCAATAGGAGCTTGTTAGGTGTCCAGTATATTTTACAATTGTGTTTCAGCTAGTCCTGGCTGATTGGAGGTTGGCAACCTCCACTTAATTTAAGCTCACCCCTCCCACATTTAAATGGTTAAGGCTCACCCATAGCATCTTCACACAGGGAACTTGTTTGCTTGCAGATGGTTGTGACATCTCTAATACAGTGCCTTCCTGGTAATGTACAGTATAAGGCTTCAATCAAACTTAGAATTTTCAACTAATATTGACAGATTACTATACATCATTCTTCCTGTTATACACAGGTTATTAAGAATTTATATTAGCGTTTAGGACCCCTGAATTGTGTCTGCCGTGACGGCTGGCTCGGGGCTTACAACAATTTTGGCCAAAAATATAAAACTAAAAGACCCATTTTACTAATAGATATATATACATATATATTTAGGCACTGTACCGTGTTATGATTTTCACTGGATGTGCTAAAACTGAGCTTATGTCGTGTTTTATGTGCTGGTCTCTGGTTGTAATATAATTGCCATGCTCAGTAGCACTCCTCTGACATTCATATGCTTATATATATGTTGTGGTTATTTTGGTGGGTTCAATAGGAGTGTTAGGTTTGTTTAGTAATTACAATTGGTTTCAGCTAGTTCCTGGCTGATTGGGAGTTTGGCACCTCCTACTTAATTTAAGCTCGCCCCCTCCCACATTTAATGGTTAAGGGCTCACTCCATAGCATCTTCCCACAGGGAACTGGTTTATATTAGCGTTAGGACCCTGAATTGTGGTCTGCCGTGACGCTTGGCTCAGGGCTTACAACAATTTTGGCCAAAAATGTCAAACTAAAAGACCATTTTACTTAATAGATATTTATAACATATATATTTAGGCACTGTACCGTGTATGATTTCACTGGATGTGCTAAAACTGAGCTTTGTCTGTGTTTAAGGTGCTGTTCTTGGTTTTAAATATATATGCCATGCTCAGTAGCACTCCTCTGTGACATTCATATGCTTATATATATGTTGTGGTTATTTTGGGGGTTCAATAGGAGCTTGTTAGGTGTCCAGTATATTTTACAATTGTGTTTCAGCTAGTCCTGGCTGATTGGAGGTTGGCAACCTCCTACTTAATTTAAGCTCACCCCCTCCCACATTTAAATGGTTAAGGGCTCACTCCATAGCATCTTCCACACAGGGGAACTTGTTTGCTTGCAGGATGGTTGTGACATCTCTAATACAGAGTGCCTTTCCTGGTGATGTACAGGTTAATAAAGGCTTCAATCAGACTTAGAACTTTTCAACTAATATTGACAGATTTACTATACATCATTCTTCCTGTTATTACACAGGTTATTAAGAATTTATATTAGCGTTAGGGACCCCTGAATTGTGGTCTGCCGTGACGTTGGCTCGGGGGCTTACAACAATTTTGGCCAAAAATGTAAAACTAAAAGACCATTTTACTTAATAGATATTTATACATATATATTTAGGCACTGTACCGTGTATGATTTTCACTGGATGTGCTAAAACTGAGCTTTGTCTGTGTTTTATGTGCTGTCTCTGGTTTTAAATATATATTGCCATGCTCAGTAGCACTCCTCTGTGACATTCATATGCTTATATATATGTTGTGGTTATTTTGGGGGTTCAATAGGAGCTTGTTAGGTGTTAGTATATTTTACAATTGTGTTTCAGCTAGTCCTGGCTGATTGGAGTTTGGCAACCTCCTACTTAATTTAAGCTCGCCCCCTCCCACATTTAAATGGTTAAGGGCTCACTCCATAGCATCTTCCACACAGGGGAACTTGTTTATATTAGCGTTAGGGACCCCTGAATTGTGGTCTGCCGTGACGTTGGCTCAGGGGCTTACAACAATTTTGGCCAAAAATGTCAAACTAAAAGACCATTTTACTTAATAGATATTTATACATATATATTTAGGCACTGTACCGTGTATGATTTTCACTGGATGTGCTAAAACTGAACTTTGTCTGTGTTTTATGTGCTGTCTCTGGTTTTAAATATATATTGCCATGCTCAGTAGCACTCCTCTGTGACATTCATATGCTTAAATATATGTTGTGGTTATTTTGGGGGTTCAATAGGAGCTTGTTAGGTGTCCAGTATACAAGCAAACATTAACCCATACTTGTGTTAATACAAATGCCCGGAACAGTAAAATAGCTCATTAAATTAGTTATGGTTCCTTTGATTGCTCATCCAATAATATTGATGCTTCTCATTTTTGTAGATGTTCTTTTGATTATTTTTAACAATTGAAGTGATCGAGCCACACCAATCTTCATCTGAATTGCTACCTAGACTCAATCTATCTATAGGATTTGTTAAGTGCTGTCCACACTACAGTATATCTTATTTTTTAGCAGTGTTATATGTTGCACCTTGTAGAATAATGCTCAAATAATATTTCTATATTCTAAAATAATGACTTTTTTATGTTAGTCATTTTTTTAAATTCTTTATTTGTAATCCACATTTTTATAACAAACATATACAACACAGTGTAATACACTACAAAACAGTACATTACGACCCAAAAACAAAAAACATGTCAGAAAGCATATAGTTTTACTCTCTAACCTCAATACTCAGCAATACTTAAACCTGATCATTGCCCTAATCTCAGAACGACATAAAAAACAATAATACAGAGCTCTGTGTCATTTCCCCAGAATCAGTCGTAACATAAAGGTGGACAATATAATATAATATAATATAATATACAGAGTGAGTTATACATTAGAATACACTATTACACACTGACAATTTAAATGATAAATACATACCTACAAAACATATATATATATATAGCAATCAGAACAGATGGCACTCCAAGCAAATAAGTCAATGGACAAGGTGCATGCTTCATAGAGTAAGTATAGGTAACAGCTGCTATCACCAAAGCGACAGCAAAGAAAAAGCACTCAAATTTCATCAAAGCAGCACCACCCTGAGAAAGGTCCTTAGAGGACCGAAACATTGGTTATCTTTGTGCTGATGTGTTTTGTCTATACACTTTTTGCTTTGATGTATCAAAGTTGCACATGTTAATAAATTATTTATTCTCGCAACATGTGGTTTTTTTTTGTTTTTTTAAATATTATATAATAAATTATTAACTTTCAAACAATCTATACACACACATATACATATACACACACACACACACACACACAGGGGTGATTGGAGGTGCAGGGGGGGTGATTGGAGGTGCAGGGGGGGATCATTCGAGGTGCAGGGGAGGGTGATTGAAGGTGCAGGGGAGGGTCATTGGAGGTGCAGGGGAGGGTCATTGGAGGTGCAGGGGAGGTGATTGGAGGTGCACGAGGGAGAAGGATGTGAGGTGCAGGGGGCTGGGATGTGTGTGGTGTGCAGGGGGGTATTGTGTGTTTGATGTGGAGGGGGAGTATTATGTGTGTGGGTGAGGGGGAAAGATGGGGGTATGAGAGATAGATGGGGAGTATCACAAAGGTTGATAGTGAGGGTTTCTGGGGGAGATATGAGGATGATGATGAGGGGTGCTGGGGGAGATATATGAGGATGATGATGATGAGAGGTGCTGGCGAAAAGATGAGGATGAGGATGAGGATGACGATGACGATGATGATGATGATGATTTTACCCATGCGGCCCATAATTTGTTTCCTTAGAGCAGTTCGGCCCTTCTCGCTTAATGAGTTGTGCAGGCCTGCTCTACATCAAGGGCGCTCAACAATCCCGGTGGTCGCTTTTCTTTTCCTGTTTCAATTATATTATTTCTTTCCTATTGGGTTAAAAAAATGTAAAGGCCGATGCTCTCACCCGTCAGTTTTTGGTGGATGACAAAAACGAGGAGCCAGGAAACCATACTTCCCTCAAAATACATACATTCCGCTAACACATTCGATGACTTGAGAGAGATCGTGCAAGATCAGTACCACATCCCAGAAGGTCTCGAATTCCAGAAGGGCGATTCTTTACTTCACCACCTCATCAGAAAAAGGTTCTTGAATGGGGTCATTCTTCAAAGTCATTTGGACATCCTGGTACTAGAAGAACCACCGATCTTGTGGAGCGGACCTTTTAGTGGCACGGCATGTAGAAGGACATTAAGGAATTTGTTGCTGTGTGCTCGACATGTGCTCAGAATAAGACTCCTCGGAACAAACCACCAGGACTCCTTCGACCTCTTCCCATCCCGGACCATCCATGGACACATCTGTCTATGGATTTCATAGTAGAACTGCCCGTGTCTAAAGGGATGAACACCATCTTAGTAGTGGTAGACCGCTTTACTAAGCAGTCCCACTTTATCCCATTGAAAGGTCTTCCCAACTCTCCCAAACTGGCAGACATCTTTGTCAAAGAAATTTTCCGCTTCCATCGGGTGCCGCAGGTCATCGTCTCCGATTGTGAGTCACAGTTTATTTCCAAGTTCTGGCATTCCTTCTCACAGCATTAGGTATATCTTTACATTTTTCTTTGGGTTTTCATCCCCAAACAAACGGTCAGACAGAGCAAACCAACCAGTCACTGGAGCAATATATTCGCTGTTTCGTCTCAGACACCCAGGATGATTGGACTGACCTTCTCCCTTGTGCTGAGTTCCCGCACAACAATCTGCACAATGAATCCACCATGGAGTCACCCTTCTTCATTAATTATGTGTTTCACCCATCTCTCATGTCCATCGCCACACCCAGTTCGGAGGTACCGGCAGCAGACAACAGAATTTGTGGAAAAGAATCCAGCAGAATCTTACCAGGGCAACTTCTACACAGAAGACACAGACGGACTGCCGCCGTAGGAGCATTCAAGAGTTCAACCCAGGAGACAGGGTGTGGTTATCTTAAAATAATATCCGCCTCAAGGTTCCCATGCCCAAATTAGCTCCAAAGTTCATCGACCCTATTCTGTTGTGGAGAAGATCAACCTGGTTGCATACTGTCTGCACCTTCCTCCTTCTATGTGGATTCCATCGGTGTTTCATGTCTCCCGTGTGAAGCCGGGCATCCGGGATCCTCACTTCCCCGATTTATCCACATCTCCAGCTCCCCTCCTTGTACAGGGCCAACAGGAGTACAAGGTCCAGTCCATCTTGGACTCCAGGATTTCTAGGGGGTCGATACAGTATCTCGTACACTGGAGGGGCTTTGGACCCAAGGAACGGTCCCGGGTTCTTCACCACCATCTTCATGCCCCAAGGCTTGTCCGGCTCTTCAATGCCAAATATTCACACAAGCCCTCCCTGAGAAGCCCAGAGGTCACTCCTGAGGGGGTACTGTCAGGATCCGTGATCCGTGACGCGCTCAGCGCACTCGTCACCTACCCCAATCTGTGATCGGACCCCCTGCTACTTCCGCCACCCATGACGCTTCTCCTCCTTCTCTTGGGCTCAGCCTCCATGCTAGGCACGCGCGCGTCCCGCATGGAGATTAATGCTACTGTCTCTGGCCACACCTCAAGACTCCACCCACACAGCAACTTTATCAGTGTGCAGTGCAAAAACACGGCGCGCGGTCAGCGCACGCACAAGCTGTGTCATCACTCCGCCTCTCGGATCCTCCCAACACCTGTCTCCTGCACCGTATCCTCCTATCACACTCACTCTCTCTGGAGCACCTCCTCCAGCCTGTTACCTCATTGGTCCCTGTTTCCTGTATATGCTCAGCCAGTTCACTGGCAAATCGGCTGTGCATAAACCTTCCTATGTGCAAAGTATTCACTGCTACCCTTGCCTCCACAGGCTTGTCTTGTACTCCGGTTCCCAGTTCCTCTGTTTCAGACCTCGGCTATTCTTTTGGATTCCGCTCTTCTAAACTCCTGACCCCGACTACCAACGACAATCCGCACCTCTCCAACACCGACCGCTGCAAAGTACCACGACGATCCGAACTACTCCAATCCTAACCACGGCTAAGTATCTTCAATGATCCGCACCTCTCCAACCCCGACTCGGGCAAGTATCTCTGACCATCCATACCTCTCCAACCCTGACCCGGCTACCTCAACCTATCTACACTCCAAATGCGCCCACGTGGCTGTGGGTTGGTGTTATATATCAATCCCCACCTCGGCCTCACGGTCATGCATTGTTTGTGGTGAGCACTCCGTTACAGTCACCCCTTAAGTTAAGGAATCACATGATACATGATTGGTTGGTGTGTACCATGTGATTCCTTCTCTTTAAGAAGCCTTTGGAAGCATGGACCCCACAGAGTTAATTCTCCTGAGCTGTTTACTGTTTTATGGGACGAAATTGTCATGGGCACCAGACCTCATTGCCACTGCATGTGATCACGGCACAAAAACAGTAAATCGTAATATATTATAATATATAGTATATATATACTATACTATATATATATATATAGTATAATAATAAATACAGGTATGTACTGTAGTAAGAATAATTTAAAGCAATTACAGGGCAGTTCTCTATTGAAGCGATAATTGCACCACATGAAATATGTACTCCAAAAATATCCTTCTAAAGGAGAAAGAATAACTCTTCCACAATATGGTACTAAGGAGTGTGCAATAATAATAACAAATCTATTTAATTAAAATAACAATCCATTTAAAACAATTAAAAAGCAAAAACATAAGCCCATATCATACCCATGAATTCTTCACGACCCAAATAGCTTATTAAAGAAGTGTCTTTTGTGTTTGTTTCTGGTATTTTGATGTTAAAAAGCATCAACGTTCTGAACCTAGAAAATATCAGTTCCATTACTTCATGCCATTGAATTTCCAGGAGAATGAGCAGAGTAAAGCAACGTCTGAATGTCTTCAACGGATAAATAACAAAATGAACAAATGAACCAGAATGTGTTGTTATAACCTAAAGATGTAAAGTCATTCTCCTAGAATATAATGCACTTACAAATTGACAAAAAGCTACAAAGGGAAAAACAAAAAATAGAAATACTGTAGCTTATGGTCTGCAAAACACTTTTAGCATTCATGTATACAAAACTAAAAGGGTTATAGTTCACAAGAACTGAAAAGGGAAATAAAGAGAGAATGTTTATTGATTTTACCTTCTCTGCTTGTAGGTATGCAATTTTGCAACTTTTTGATCAAATTGAAGATTATGCTAATATTTACACATACCATTTTTTTACAATGACATCCACAGCCTACTGTACTTAGTACCTACAGTATAGCAAAGACAATTTATAATTAATGGGTAGATTTAAAAAAAGACACTATGACCCAAAACCCATCGTTAGGATTGCCACACAGACTACCGCTGCAAAATACCTACTGTGCATTCCACAGCTCTTTCATACAACTCCCATTCATAATGAATATTTCAAACACTGAACTCTGCACTGACACAAATACTGTACACAAAAACATGCTCCACTGTTAGCAGAGAGGTAACGTCATTTGAAATGTAAAATATTTGCAAAAATAGTGGCTCGTCCTGTTCTAGAGTCATTTGTTTTATATATTTTATCTACAGCTACGATTTTCCTAAAATTTGGCATAACATGAAAAGCTGGTTGGTATAAACCTGAAGCTCTCAGTCAAAAGGAGCTTCTTTCTCGTGATCAAAGATTTGACTTCCTCATAACTGAAGATCAAGATGACAACTCACACAATGAGCATCATTAAGGTTGTATTCTGCTTCATTTTGTGTTCTAAAGCATTTTGCTTCTCCCACAAAATGAATATGCTTCTTATGTGACTTACTTTACTGTAGCTGTAATATTGTGGATTTTCCACATAATAGTATGGGCACTAAAATAATAATAATAAGTAAAAGGAACAATTTTTGTTTTATGATTTCATGCATGTAATATCTAGAAACCTACTGCCACAGTCCCAGGCTATCCCGTTAAAACATCCATAACATCAACAACTTAAAATATTGAGAAATGAGCAGTCTGGAGAATCAGACTGCATACAATATTACAGCATCTACAGTATGATTAAATACTTGTAATACTTGTAGTAGATACTGTAAAGTATTTTCTATGTACTACTTATTATTATTATTATTATTATTATTATTATTATTATTATTATTATTATTATTATTATTATTATTATTATTATTATTATTATTATTTATTTATATTGAACAAACATATTCCATAAGGCAGTACAATAGGATTGAGGAACGAAAATAATAAAATGTCAAACATTAACATAGAATGTTATTGTAGATAAGGAGGGCCATGTCCCAAGGAGTTTACAGTCTATAAGGAAGTGTTAAATGTATTTTGGATACCTGCTAATTTGAAGGGGTTGGCGTTGGGGAATGAGCAAGTGGAATATAGCAGAGGTAGAGCCATGAGTGAAGGGTAATGGGTAAACATGAAATGTTTCAATATACCTCTTATTTTATTTTTTACCCAAGATGAATAACAGAGCAGCTGTAACATCAGTGAATGGCAATAAACTGATTGCACCCTTTGTCGGCCCTTCAGCTAACCTTTTCTCTGACTCTGGTGTTATTTATAAGAGAGTCTGAGGTGAAGTGAAGACAACTGCACATCAAACAGACACCTACAGCACAAAGATGCAGAGGGAGAGATGGTGAGGATATCCAAGTTTTTGATACGGTGTCTGTCTTTCCCTGATAATGTTAACCCTATCCACACGGACTTAGACGACAGGAGCAAGTGAAGGTGAAGCATATTGAGGAGACTCTCTTAGGGGGGCACTTTGCTGCAGATTGGTTGTTAGTTCTAAGAGAGTGTGCATTATACATACACGGATCGTTGGTAACACACAAACAAATCAATTTATAGTTTTCAGCATGTTCAGAATAACATTGCAATTGATAAATACTGTAAATTAGCACCAAGGTCATGAGCATATTTTATCTCTCAAGTTTGTTTAGTCTTTATTGATACTGCCAGGATACAAAACCTTGGGTCTCCCATAGCAGAAATATATTTCCCAGTAGGCAGGCTCCAGTCAGGAGAGAATAGCAGTGCCTCACTTTTTTGTCTCCATTCCTTGGCACTTTGCCACAACTTCCATGACTGAATCAATATTCTTTAAAGTAACAGCATTGATTTGGTCATTTCACTTTCATTGTTTTACTGTACTTGTCTGGCACACAGGGATACTTGACTTTCATTCCTATTTTAACATTTGGTTTTCTTTAATCGTCTTTTGTTTGCTTGGTTTTATCTAGAGAGGTTATTGAAATATATATTGTCGATACATAAAGTTGGCCGTACGAATGCTAGTTTGTTATTTTGGTTATCACATAAGATTAAAATATTTAAAGAAATAATGTTTCTGCCATTGGATGTAACGTTTAATTTTGGCTGTTCAAAAAGATTCGGGCAAGGCCTAAGTCAAGTTGAAAACGTAGAGTTAAAGACTTTTTTGCTACCAGTACATGAAAAACAGTTCAATTAAAGAAGGAAAAGATAGAGAGGTACTTTTTCCTGCTATCATCAAGGAACAGAACATTTCCCCCTTTCTATAGTAGTGTGACAAGAATCCTATTGCCAGATCTGGTTAGGATTACCAGCATTATGTTTTCACCCTCCCTCATTTAACCATTACCCTGTTTAATTTTCTTCACCTTTAATCTTTTAATGTATGTCTATGTAAATTATTAGCATGTATTTTACAAGTATAAGAAAGTCCCTAGAAGATTATAATAAGCTTTGATATTGTTTTACTGTAGTTAACCTCTTCAAATTGTAATATGATAAGCAGATGCTAGAGCAACAGTGTTTTCCTTACATAAAAAGCATGATAAACTGACAAAATTATATGGCAATCCTAGCCACATACTGTACTGCACTCATTTTGTCATCCCAAAATAAATATTAAAATATAAAATAAACACACATACCAGAAATATAAACATATGTTTTTTCTCAATTAAAATCCCAAAATACATTTATCACAGCTAAAAGGGAAATGCTATTTCCCTTGTTGACAAAATGCTTAACATATAGAGACCATTCTATAGTACTATAAAAGAAATCTAAAACAATAGTTACTGTGTTATACTCCATGAATATGTTGTATTCATTTATAATGTTCCATCATATTCCCAAAATAAATATTGTTTATTTAAAGAAGTCAATCATAGCACATAGAGCAGTTAAAAGGGAGATAAAAACATAAAAAATAAATTTATAATACAGCAAACATTAACATAAGATTTTTTTTGATCAGTGGTCCTATTCATTTCAGCAGGAAAGTCATTGGGGCCGATTCACTAAGCTCCGTTAAGTGGCTTTAAGAGCGCAAAGTACCCTCTAAGCCCGATAAGGCTGCAGTGAGATTCACTAAGCAGTGATAACTGTGCTTTATCGGTTTTAAAAGGGCTTTTTTTAGCCCTCGGCGCAAAATGAGCACGATCAGGCTATTGCACTGCTTTTTGCCAGTACTAGAGATTCACTAAGCAGCGCTTAGTGAATCGGCCTTAAAAAATGCGCCAAACAAACGCGCCAGCTAAAGGCAGGTGCAAAAGAAGCTGGACTTAGAAAAAAATTCTTTGTTTACCTTTTTTGCAGGCACACCATCCATACAACAGGCCCGCGGGGGTGCCCGTGTGATCCCCGAGGGACAACGGGGGTCCCCGGGGGTCCGCGGGGGTCCGGGGTACCTGCGGGGGTGTCCAGGAGTCCCCGCGGG
The DNA here is from genome assembly GCA_036426205.1 of Ascaphus truei. Taxonomy (NCBI): domain Eukaryota; kingdom Metazoa; phylum Chordata; class Amphibia; order Anura; family Ascaphidae; genus Ascaphus; species Ascaphus truei. Next base: position 49,934 of record WSYH01002164.1, on the reverse strand, counting down.
CATCTGGGGTCGTCCTGGGGTCCCGCGGCCGTCCGCGGGCCTGTGTTACCAATGGTGTGCCCCCAAAAATTAAACAATACTGTAAAAAAATACCCCCGTCCCCTAACACATACACTACATTAATGGGCAAAATTACTATTATCCACATATGGATAATAATGCATTTGCCCATTAAATATCCTATTTCCTCGATTGTAAGATGCCATCGATTCTAAGACGCACCCTTGATTTAATAAAAAAATCCCAGTATATTAAATGTGCAGAATTTTTGTGTTTATTTTTTAACTAGCAGGGTCACATGACACTTCAATAACCAATGGGGAGAGAGAGGCAGACACAGAACGGGGAGCAACAGGCACAATGGGGGGAGAGAGAAAATGGAGGGAATGTGAGGGAAGGGGGGGAGGGAATGTGAGGGAAGGGGGGGAGGGAATGTGAGGAAAGAGGGGGAGAGGGAATGTGAGGGAAGTGAGGAGGGAATGTGAGGGAAGGGAGTGGGGGGGAATTTGAGGGAAGTGGGGGGAGAATGTGATGGAAGGGGGGGAGAGAATGTGAGGGTAGGGGGGGAGAGAATGTGAGGGAAGGGGGGGAATTTTGAGGAGAGAACATGTGAGGGGGGGCGTGAGAGATGAGAAGGGACAGGGGGGGGAGAGAGGGGAGGGGGGGGGCCGGAGAGAACAGGGCGAGGGGGTGGGGGAGAGAATGGGAGGGGTGGGGGAGAGAATGGGGGGGGTGGGGGAGAGAATGAGGGGTGGGGGGCACACAGACCAGAGAGAGACAGATATGGCAGGGGCAGTGGCAGTGTTGGGGGGATTTTTCTTAACACTTTTGCTGTCAGAGCAGCCAGCATCAGATTTCAAAGCAGTGAAAGAGGGGAGCATGAGAGAGCAGTAAGAACAGGATGGGTAAGAAGGTGTCCTGGGTAAATAAACACACTAGCCATTTACATTTAGTGGCCCTTATTATGATGTTACCAAGTACCTTTTTATTCCTTTACTCATTGCTTTCCTTAAAGTAAAAAGAACATGTTCTAACAATCTCCTATCTTGCAGAGACACACACACACACACAGAGAAACAGAGTGACACACACAAACACATAAGAGACACACACAAACATACAGAGACACAAACAGACAGAGAGAGACACACACAAACATACAGAGATACACACTGACAGAGAGCGACACACACAGACAGAGAGAGACAGACACATACAGAGACAAACACACACACACACACTGAGAGAGACACACACACAAACACATACCAAGACACACACAGACAGAGAGAGACACACATAGACACATGCAGAGACAAACACACACACACATACAGAGAGAGAGACACACACACACACAGAGAGTGACAAACACATACAGAGACACAGAGAGAGAGACACACAAACACATCCAGAGAGACACAGCTACCTCTGCACCTCCTGCCTTTCACACAGGGATTCGGGAAGTGGGAAGTGGGGAGGAGGGGGGGCACTTCTGGGCAATGTTGATGTGCCCTGGCAGACATCTCCGATCCCTCTGCACCTCGAGGGGAGGGGAGGGGGGTGATCGCAGCCATGTGCTGTTCCTGCACACTGTGAATATCCTGGCCAGCATTTGCAGCAGCACCCCCTAGTGGATTTTTTTTTAAATACATCGATTCTAAAACGCAGACCTATTTCAGCCTGTGAAAATAGGAAAAAAAGTGCGTCCTAGAATCGAGGAAATACGGTATACATTAATCACAAAAAAAACATTAAATATATTTTGTACTCACCCTTGTCCGGCACCCATGATGAAGGCCACCCGCATCTTCCTCCCATTCCATAAACTGGGGTGCTGAAAAATATACACAATAAGAAAAAGAGACAAACTAATGTCCCCTAACCCCTTAATGACATTAGCGGTTATTAACCACTACAGTAATTAAGGGGTTAAGCCACTCTGACCCGATACCCACCCTTCACCCATTTATTTGTACAGTGGCTTCATCATGTATATATATATCTATATATTATAATATATATATATATACTGTATAGGCATGATTAACCAATATACAAATAAATACTGTACATGGCCAAATACAAATCTCTCCCAATATCAAACAGCACCAAGCAAAATCAATATCTAAGAAATCCAAATACAAACACTCAATTTGACAATGTGTACATGATACAATTAATCTGTGCAGCATGTATACTATGTCAACCAATGCTCCAAATCAAATACACTAGTCCAAACAAGATACAAATACAATCATTAAAGAAAAACAAAGCATCAACACAATTAAATTACCATCAATTAATCCAATCACCAATCAATTACAATCCAAATCAATTACACACTTCAAATCCTACAAACAAACCATTGTGAAAAATTATCTATGTCTAAGTAACCATCACACTAAATCTATTTTCCAAAAATAAGCCAATAAAATAATCTATAGCAAACAGCCTTTAACTAAACATTTGAAAAAATGAAATGTACATTAGAAACACATTTTTACACAAAGCAGCAAATTGCAATTCCAAAAAACATCCAAACAAGGCAAGCCAGCAAGTTTTTATTATACCTGTATGTATGTCCATCTATAGTTTACAGACATATATATAGGTGCAATTAAAGAGCATCAAAAACAATTTAATCACATTAAAAATCAACATACAATACAACCACTGATTTGTCCTGTATGTATGTATATCCATAGTGACATACATAAATTCAGGGCAAATAAATGGACATAAAAAAAAAATGGACGTCAGGAAAAAAATTCCAAAAACCTGTAAAATAAAAATAAAATACATTTATTTTGTTTACTTACCATTAGATGAACCACTCACAGAAATCAAGGGGAACCGGAAGCACTGGAACAGGTAATCCAACAAAAGGAACCAGGTAACCATTAAAAAAAAACCCTTACAATCCACACGTGCCTGTATCTTCTTTCTTCTATTTGTAATCCATAGTGGGGGTCTTCTCTGTCTTCTTCTGTCTTCTTCCGGGGTTTTCTTATCTTCATCCGCCACGCCCTGGTCTTCTTTCTTCCAAAGGAGGTCTTTCCTCCTCGGCGTCTAGCTTCAAAATGAGACGACATAGGCTTTTATAGGCCTATGACGTCACATTTTCGTCATAAGGTTCTCACGGTCCTGATTGGGCCATGAAAACTATGTGCTTTGGCTGACAAAAAAAAATGATGATGTCATTTAAAGGCAATGATAGCACAGCCAATCAGAATGGCTGTGCTTCAATTGCCTTTAAGATGACATCATGAAAAGAAAGATGGCCGGCCTCACATGGTACGGTAGCCAATCAGAGTATGGGAACTCCATTCCAACTCTGATTGGCTCAAGTAGACCATGTGACAGAGGCTTTGGGGAGAACGGATGTGACATTATTGAAAGCCTGTCACATGGTACATGAGCCAATCAGAGTTGGGATGTATTCCCCACGCTCTGATTGGCTACCGTACCATGTGAGGCCGGCCATCTTTCTTTTCATGACGTCATCTTAAAGGCAATTGAAGCACAGCCATTCTGATTGGCTGTGCTTTCATTGCCTTTAAATGACATCATCATTTTTTTTTGTCGATATTTTGGAGATTTGGAGAGATTTGTATTTGGCCATGTACAGTATTTATTTGTATATTGGTTAATCATGCATATACAGTATATATATATATTTTGACAAACGGCTTACTCCAGGGCTCCGCCGTCTGTCCGGGACTGTTAGAACACTGTCTTTTAGGGTAGGATAAATGACGAGGCGTTACGTGCTGTTCCTTTAAACAGGCTATGCCTGGTTTATTCAGTCCCAGGCACTGAGACTGCCACAGTGCATACAACAGAAACACAAGCAAAATAAAAACCTCCTCACCTGAGCAATAACTTAACTTAGGTTTTCCCTGACTCAGGATTGAAGTGGCTTTTCCACTTCCAACAACAAAATAAGGAACTTTGCAGTTTTAGACAAAAAGAGCAGAATGATTTAACCTGTTTGGGGAGAGGCTTTTCCCCTCTCTGCTTCCAGCAGACTTCCTGTCTCCAGGCTCTTGGGGATAGGGGTGAGGAACCAGGAAATCAGTCTTAAATACCTGATTTCTAATTAGCAGGACAGGTGACAGAAATCAGGCAACAGACAAACTCTGGTCTGGATCCCTCATCCCTCAGTTCCTGCACTTGCCAAACTGTGGGATGGAGTGCATGTACTATGAGGCTGCACTCCCAACCCAAACAAGATAGAAACTGTTCAGTATCCTGGGAGCCCTATATATGGAATTTATTACCATCCCCTGGTTTCTGTCACATATCCTCACCCCCAGCTCAGACCTCGAGGGATGAGCGACCATGGATATTAGGGAGTGCATCCTTGACAACCCGTCAGCATTGCCATGTTTGTGCCCTGACCTGTGTTCCACAGAAAATTTAAAGGGTTGTAGGCTTAGGAACCACCTGGTCACTCTAGCATTCTTCTCTCTGTTTTGACACATCCAGGTGAGGGGTGCATGATCTGTGACCAACCGGAATTTTCTCCCCAACAGATAGTAATTGAGCGTCTCTACAGCCCACTTTATTGCGAGACACTCTTTCTTGACTATGGAGTAATTTTTCTCCTGGGGATTTAGTTTCCTACTTAAAAAAAGGATGGGGTGCTCCTCACCTTGAGACTCCTGGGAGAGTACAGCCCCCAGCCCTACCTCAGTTGCTTCGGTTTGGACTAAAAACTCTTTAGAGAAGTCAGGTGTGACCAACACTGGTTGGGCACAGAGAGCTTCTTTCAGGCTTCTAAAGGCCTGTTTGGTTTCGGGGGACCACTTTACCATTAGCGGCCCTCTTGCTTTTGTAAGGTCGGTTAGTGGGGTTGCCTTAGTTGCAAAATTGGGAATAAACCTTCTATAGTAACCAATTAATCCCAAAAAGGTACTTACTTGGTTTTTTGTAACTGGCCTTGGCCAATTTTGTATCGCCTCTACTTTGAGTGTTTGGGGTTTGAGTAAACCTCTGCCAATAGAATATCCCAGATACTTGGCCTCCTCCAGACCAATAGTGCATTTAGCGGAGTTAGCAGATAGTCCAGCAGACCGAACTGCGTCAAGCACAGCTTGGACCTTTGGAAGGTGGGATTGCCAATCTTCACTATGGATTACCACATCATCCAGGTAGGCGGCAGCATACCAAGCATGTAGTTTTAAAATTTTATCCATCATTCTTTGGAATGTGGCGGAAGCTCCATGTAAGCCAAAAGGCAGCACCCTATACTGAAAGAGGCCGTCTGGGGTTGAGAAGGCTGTCTTTTCTTTTGCCCTTTCTGTGAGGGGAACCTGCCAGTACCCTTTTGTTAGGTCTAGGGTCGTGAGATATCGGCCTTTGCCCAGCCTCTCTACCAGTTCATCAACCCTGGGCACAGGATAAGTATCAAATTTTGACACAGCGTTTAGTTTACGGTAGTCATTGCAAAACCTTGTTGTACCGTCTGGCTTTGGGACTAAAACTATAGGGCTGTTCCACCCACTTTGGGATTCCTCAATTATGCCTAGTTTTAGCATTTTTTTAACCTCTAAACTTATAGCCTATCTTTTGGCCTCTGGGATTCGGTACGGTTTAAGGCTAACTCGGACCCCCGGTTCAGAGACTAGGTCATGTTCAATTACGCTAGTTCTACCTGGCTGTGTAGAGAAGACTTCTTTGTTTCTTCTCACTAAATTCTGAACCTCTCGTTTCTGATGAACGGACAGGGTTTCAGCTATGCTAACCTCTGGGTCAGTTTCTCGATTCTCTGATGGACCTGGGGGTACTAGGGTTAACAAGACCTCTCTATCTTTCCAGGGAAGGTTTATATGGTAAATTTGTTCAGGTTTCCTCCTACCTGGCTGTCTCACCTTATAATTTACTTCTCCCACTCTTTCCAAGACCTCATATGGCCCATGCCACTTCGCAAGGTATTTACTCTCTATGGTGGAAACCAGAACTAGTACCCTATCGCCTGGAAAAAAAATTATGACCCTAGCACCCTTATTATATGTATTCCTCTGTGCCTCTTGAGCTTTTTCCATGTGTTCCCTCACTATAGGTAGGACTGCAGCTATGCGGTCCTGCATCTGGGCAACATGCTCTATTACACTTCTGTAAGGGGTAACCTCGTGTTCCCAAGTCTCTTTGGCTATATCCAGTAAGCCCCTTGGGTGTTGGCCATACAATAGTTCAAACGGGGAGAAGCCTGTGGATGATTGTTGAACTTCCCTAATGGCAAATAACAGGTATGGTAACAAACAATCCCAGTTTTTCCCATCCTTATCGACCGCCCGGCGTAACATGCTCTTTAAGGTTTTATTGAACCGTTCCACTAAACCATCTGTTTGTGGATGATAGACAGAGGTTCTGAGATGCTTGATTTTTAGGAGTTTACATAACTCTTTTGTTACTTGGGACATAAATGGTGTTCCCTGGTCAGTTAAGATCTCTTTAGGAATTCCGACCCGGGTAAACAGAACTATTAACTCTTTTGCTATGTTTTTAGCAGAGGTGCTACGTAGGGGAACTGCCTCCGGATATCGGGTGGCATAATCTAATATTACCAATATATGCTGATGTCCTCTAGCAGACTTTATTAGGGATCCTACTAGATCCATAGCAATCTGCTCAAATGGTACATCTATTATGGGAAGGGGTACCAATGGGCTACGATACGCTTTGAACGGGGCGGTGATCTGACATTCTGGGCATGAGGAGCAATAATTTGTAATTTCTGCCACAACCCCAGGCCAATAGAAGCTTCGGAGAACCTTTTCTTTTGTCTTTTCCACCCCTAGGTGTCCCCCCAATGGGTGACTATGTGCGAGGTGTAATACTACATTACGGAATGACTGACCCAACGGCGTAGGGCAGAGGAAAGTTTCCTCAAGAACTGGTCCATGACCAACCGTTCCACGATGTGGCTTGCTGAGTTGATCTCGGGCTGTACACACTTCCGAGCGAGGTGGATGAGGTCATACATCTGGCTTCGGGTGGCTTTATCCAACGTGAAGGACCATGCGTGGAAGCTTTTGGCATGAACAGCCGTGGTTACGCCGAGGCGGGCGAGGATCTCGAACTTCAATTTTGCATAGACGTTAGCTTCGGCTTGCTCTAGATCAAAGTAAGCCTTCTGGGGTTCGCCGCTTAAGAAGGGTGCGATTAGGCTGGCCCACTCAGCTTCTGGCCATCCCTCTCTCTGTGCCGTGCGTTCAAACGTGAGAAGATAGGTTTCAACATCATCCGAGGGCCCCATCTTCTGAAGGTAGTGGCTTGCCCTGGTCATTTTCGGGACTGGGGCTGCCTCTGCCAGTGGAGTCTTAATGATAGTCCCTCTCAGGATCTCGAGTTCCTGCTGTAAGCCCTGGGCGAACCGTTGTTGCTCCTCTCTCAGCAAGCGTTTTGTCTCTTGCTGGTTTGCATTCGCCTGTTGCTGGTTTGCATTAATCTCTTGCTGGGCTATTAGCAGCTGTTGGTGGGTTGCATTCGCGTTTTGCAGAGCTGCATTCGCCTCTTGCAGGGCTGCATTCATCTGTTGCTGGTTTGCATTAGTCTCTTGCTGGGCTATTTACAGCTGTTGCTGGGTTTCATACGCGTCTTTCTGGGCAGCGACATTGCGTACCAGCGCACTCACCACGTCTTCCATCTTGTTTGGAGAGAAAAAAAACTTTTTTTTTTTTCCTTTTTAAAGTTCTTTAACCCGCAGATCTTTTAGTGTTCTGCCCGCATTCTCTACCATATGTGACAAACGGCTTACTCCGGGGCTCCGCCGTCTGTCCGGGACTTTTATAACACGGTCTTTTAGGGTAGGTTAAATGACGAGGCGTTACGTGCTGTTGCTTTAAACAGGCTATGCCTGGTTTATTCAGTCCCAGGCACTGAGACTGCAACAGAAACACAAGCAAAACAAAAACCTGCTCACCTGAGCAATAACTTAACTTAGGTTTTCCCTGACTCAGGGTTGAAGTGGCTTTTCCACTTCCAACAACAAAATAAGGAACTTTGCAGTTTTAGACAAAAAGAGCAGAATGATTTAACCTGTTTGGGGAGAGGCTTTTCCCCTATCTCCTTCCAGCAGACTTCCTGTCTCCAAGCTCTTGGGGAGAGGGGAGAGGAACCAGGAAATCAGTCTTAAATACCTGATATCTAATTAGCAGGACAGGTGACAGAAATCAGGCAGCAGATAAACTCTGGTCTGGATCCCTCATCCCTCAGTTCCAGCACTTGCCAAACTGTGGGATGAGTGCATGTATTATGAGGCTGCACTCCCAGCCCAAACAGGATAGAAACTGTTCAGTATCCTGGGAGCCCTATATATGGAATATTTATATACCATCCCTGGTTTCTGTCACAATATCTATATATATATATATATATATATATATATATATTCTATATCTCCTGCTCTCCTCTCTCTCTCTCTCTCTCTCTCTCTCTCTCGCCTCTTACTCTGCTCTCTCTCTCTCGCTCTCTCTCTCATCTCTACTCTCTCTCTTCTCTCTCTCTCTCTCGCTTCCCTGCTGGTTCCCCCCCTGTTCCACTAAATGGGTGAAGGGTGGGTATCGGGTCAGGGTGGCTTAACTCCTTAATGACTGTAGCGGTTAATAACAGCTAAGGTCATTAAGGGGTTAGGAAACATTAGTTTGGCACTTTTTCTTATTGTGTATATTTTTCAGCACCCCTGTGTATGGACTGGGAGAAAGATTAGGGTGCCTTCATCGTGGGTGCCGGACAAAGTTGAGTACAAAATGTATTTATGGTGATTAATGTATATTTAATGGGCTTATGCATTATTATCCATATGTGGATAATAGTAATTTTGCCCATTACTGTAGTGTATGTGTTAGGGGGCGGGGGGGATGTGTGTTGTATATAGCAATGTTTATTGGGGGCAATTGTCCCCAATAAACATGCTATTATGCCTTATCCCCTTCATTGCCTTAGCGGATAGCCGCTAAGTTAAGGAGCTGCTTTAATGTATTTTTATGAATAGTGTGTGGGAGCAGGGGGTCCCATGAGCTGAACCGCATTGATTTGTGGCTCAGGGACTCCCTGCTTCCGGCCTTCAATAGGTGTCCTTAGGATGCCTGTCCGTTTTTGATAGCATAGAAACGATTGGAAATAAGCAGGAACGGTACACTTGAGTGTGTACTGGTGGTGGGTAGTAAAACCGCCAGCCACAACAGTCGCTATTGAAGCCCTATTGAAGGCCCCGGTTCCTGCACATGTGTGCTACACTCCGCACCACGCTACCACATGTGGAGGACAGGAGAGTGAACAGAGACAGCCCCAGCGCGCGGGTCTGATCTCTCAGAACTGAGATTACCCTTCATACTTCCTATGTGATGCCCTACTCCTGTGATAGACACCAGAATCGGGGATTATTAAAGACATTTTATATGTAAGTTACTAATTTTATTATTTGTTGCTAATACAATATCTATCTCTCATCTTGGTGCGCTTTTGTGTTTTTTCTTGTTTTGTTCAAAAGTGGTTCAAGTAATCTGCAATGGCTTGCTCCAGTTTATTGAAGCTTAGTGGTAAGTGTCCTACAGGGTACTTGGTCATAATGATCTTATTTCAGTAACTACAATATGCTAAACAATAAGAAATTACATTATGATTGAAGATGGAACTTCAGATTGCTGTTAGGTGTAATGGAAGCGATTTGTCCCTTTTGTAAATTGCATACAGTTGGCAGTTTGCACATCCTTAACTCTCACCAGTCCTGTTTAGTAGTGTGTTCATGATGAACAAAGAATGTTCATCATCCCCAATGCACATCCAATATGACAAATTATTTAGCTCATTAGTAGATGTTGTTCCTATGGGTTTTTTTTTCTTCACGTAAGTATGGGTCATTTGGTTCAATCTTTTGGCCAAAACATGTCAGGTCCGCAACCACAGCAAGGTAAACCCCATCAGCAGGTCCTACACTACCAATTTTATACTGTCTTATGTGTTTCTTCCACTGCATAGAGAGCAGAGGAAACAAAATGACAATCTAGCTAAAAGCTTTGGATGTATGCGGTGCCGACGGGGTTAAAAATTAGGAGCACTATATGAGCTAGTGTAGTTAAAAAACAGGAGTGCCTTAGTGAAAAGAATAAAGTGCAAACAAAATATGCTTCCCACGTGGATTGTTACAGCAAAGGCATGTTTGTGATGTTGAACTGAATGGGCCTTAAAATGCTATACTGCTGATCACAGTGGAATCGCTGGAAAGCTGCCATTCTAGTCAGTGGCAGTTATCACATTGTCATGGGAGACCAGGTTATTTACACCTTTTTGTACCAGGATCATTCATTGAGCAAAACAAGATTATGAAATAAATTGTAATTTATTCGGCATACATTTGCTTACACACAATGGAACTCAAAATACAGACAAAAAGACACGATTACTTTGGGATTGGGGTCAAAAACTAGACTTTCCTAGGTGCACGGAACTCTGTGGGAGAGTTTTACCCCGACCGGGACTTAGCCCAGAATCTCCTGGAATCCAAATCGGCATAAAATTCACAACACCACCGCTACGTTCTCTTCTGAGAACTTAGTCCCTCCTGACTGCAAGTTAGTCCAAATCTCCTGGAACTCAAATTGGCATAAAATCCCACCTGCGTCCGCTACGTTCGTTTCTGAGAACTTGGTCCCAAAAAGCTGGACTTAGACTCTGGTGGGCAGACTTTTCAGGCTCGAAATCGAAGCAGGTTGCTTTGCTATTCACACAGAAGCAACTTTGAAAAGCCCACTCGCGCTATTGCTACCGGGGACTCCAAATAGGATTGTCTCACAGGTTATTATAGTATTTTCTGTTTCATTCACAAAACTGAGCAGCCAATCAACGTGTGGGAACTTTCCCAAGCAGCCAAGCCGACTAGAAAAGCCAGGTCAACGGGAAATCCGAAATAGCCAAGAGACATGCGCAAGCCTGCAACCTCTCTCCCTGGCTATCTCAATGCCACCCGCTGGGCAGGCTCCACCAGGTCTGGCAGAACAAGTGGCATCCCAGAGGACTGCCATTGATCTCCGAATCTGGTACTCCGCTTTCCCCCGCTGACCAAATGCTGTTCACACCTCTGGGCTTCCTCTGGTTGCTTTGAACTCCGATGTCTAACTGACCTACCGGCGCCTATGGGTTTGCATGTTTGGACATCGGTTCCGAATTTAAAAAGCATATTACTTTAATATAATGTATCTTTTAATACTCTTCTGAGTCTTGGGTGACAAGAATAGAAAAGGGAAAAATGTTGTCGTTTTATTTCTTCTGCCTTATTCCCCACACACTGTCCCTTGGACTCAGTTTGGACTCTGAGTCCGTCCCCCCCCCCCCCCCCCCCCCCCAACGTTATATATGATTGGGGCACTCGCAAACCCTATACTGGTTGTGGGTCACCTTGGCACTAGCTGGGGTACCACCCTTAACCTAGGGATTCCCTCTCCAACAGGAATACATGTTTATGCCTGTGCCTCATTCTCCATTCTGGACTGTGCTGAAGCAGGGTACTTTAGTGGGGAGTCACACTTACGTTTTCTAGCAATCTCTGCTTGATTGGATGCCCGGAAAGGGAAAAATACAAAAAATGCTTTTATTGCAGACAGTACATTGGAATGGTACAATGTTACTGAGCACAAGAGCTAACTCTCTTGAACCCTTATCCAGGAGCAGGGAGCTAACTCTCTTGGACCCTTATACACGGAGCAGGGAGCTAACTCTCTTGAACCCTTATACACGGAGCAGGGAGCTAACTCTCTTGAACCCTTATACACGGAGCAGGGAGCTAACTCTCTTGAACCCTTATACACGGAGCAGGGGTAACCAAGACAGGCTTAACATTTTATTATAGAGCCTGGTTACCCCCTCCTGTCACACACGTTTGCATTGCGAGCAGCAGTATGGCAGCTTTATGAATAAGGTCCTGTGCAAGTGCGAAAATACTTGCCATGTTCCCGTAAAAAGTCAACTAAATGGCTGTTAACAATTGTTATTGCAGTTTAATCAACAATCTCATTATAGGGATGGGGATTCTGGAAAGGGTGTAAGACCTTGTGGCAGGTTATACTCCCTATTTCATGCTGTCTGAAATGCCAGCATTAGCAGCTCCGAAGCAAGTTATTGCGCCTGAGGACAGCGTAAGAAAACATGCTTTTAAATCAACCCAGAATCAAACCCTAGAAAATGAATATGCTCCAATGTACAGTATGACACTAATCTGCATACAGTTCCTTGTCATTCAAAGTTCATGCTCCTTAGACATGTATCTGTAAGCACCCCTAACACATCGACCTTTCCCAGGTTCACTACATTGATTTAGTGCCCTAATTTTCATAGCAATAAGCTTTTCAAAACATACAGTAATGCCATTTGTGGTTTTAAAGGGCAATATGATATTGTGATAACTATCTGTTCCAAAAAATTTTGGAATTTGTATTTGATGAAAAGAGGCTTGTAAGCAATCATACTCTGCATTACTTTATTTAGCAGTATCTTGATTTTTGAAGAGGTATTCCAAACATAAAATACTTACTGGAGGAATGGGATTGCTAGCACAGATCATATAGCCCCGTAAATACAGAGTAAACGTGGGCAGTCTGAATAAGACACGACTACAAGAATATTCCTGTGTTCTTGTGACATGTTTACAGAAATCACTCCTGCTGAAAAGATATCACCAGAAAGCCTCAAATACTATTCATTAACTTGCTGGCACTTAAGTAGCATGGGCTACATGGGCAGTGCTTGTTCTGTCTCCTCCTCATATGGAAACATTCAGCTGAGGCTCGGTATTGTGCACAGATAAAGCTCGGGAGTGTGACGGTCGTGAGGGTTTGGCCCGGGATTAAAGGGGTTACACCCCCATGGGCCACCCTCTAACCTCACCAGGGAGACAAGGGGTTAACTGGGCTGAGGCACAGACATGTGATTTAACCCTTGTCATAACCTGAAAATGTATATTCCCTGTTCCCCCATGTTTTATTGTTAATCAGTGTCTGCATCACACACACACTAGGATCCATCCGGGAGCACAAGGGTTACTGGTTGTATAGTGATTATAGCCCTTTGTGTAATTTTCCCGCCTTTTCAGGCACCATTTTGCAGGTTCCCATAGGCCGCCATTAGGGCTCAATGCTTTTTAATGGTGAATCTTGCTGTGGAGTCCTGTTCCTGAGAAGACCAGCAGATGGCGTCCGAGAGGGAGAGCGGCGGTTTCCCATTGAAAGTCAATGGGCTCATTGACTTCAATGGAGAAATCCTCGAGAGAGCTTTCCAGGAACAAGTTGGCAGCCGTCCAAACCGCTTAACCGCAAAGCGGATAAATTTTCAATAGGAGAGCTTTGATCACTTACAAGTCAAGTTCAACGACAAGTGGCGTGGGAATAAACAGTTCTAGGGCCCCTAGAAATAAAATTCTTTCTGTACCTAGTTCCTAGACCTCCCCCCCACTCGACCACCACCGGGTCCCGTATCCTGGACCCCCGATAAGGGTCGAACCGAGAAGAGCGGACCGTGCCATAGGTTCCAATGGCGGCGGCAGAAACAGCTCGAGAAAACGACTAAGTGTGAAAAGCTGAATTTTGGTATTCCATAGCTCCGGTTCCGGAGGGCCCAGTGGATCGGGGTTTGGGGTGTCTGTAGCCACTGCTCCGGCGTCGCTGCAGAACCATCCTTGACCCGCTTGGACCAACCCGATGGAGTATGGACCCCCTTGAAGGTTCGGGACTTTTCCCATAGACTCCAATGTCGGCCAAAACCCATTGACCGGCTACGGCGGAAAACTCCCATTGACTTCAACGGCGGCATCGCCCCGTTGAAAGTCTATGGCGGGGATTCCCATAGCCGCCAATGGCGGCGGTTTGCCATTGAAAGTCTATGGCAGCGGAACCCGTTGTTTTCAATGGGGATTTAGTGAAAAACCGTGATTTGATTTACAGCGGAGTTTTATGTATTAAAATGAGAAACGGTTTTAAGTGTATTTGTGTATCTCCGGTTTCCCAGGTCGCAAATTGGACCCTAGGGTGTCCCAGTTCCGGCATTGAGAACTGGGAAGTTTGGACCTGCTGGGCCCAAAGGAACCGGATATTTTACTATGTTCATGTTTTATCCAACATACTGTGTTTCAAGGTATGGGTAAAACCCAGAGGAAATTCCTTTGCATACCAGGGTAGCATATGGCCTGAAAGGCGACCCAATGTCTAGGACTTAAGTATGTTTCAAAGGATTTTGTCACCTCTACTGTTTGCATGAGGGTGGAGACTACTCAAACCAGAGCAGTCTTCAAGTGTTCCATTTCACACCTCACAACAAAGGATTTCCTGCCAGGTACTCCATTTGGTAGACTAGCTGGCATTCCTGATATAGAGGAGGGGTTATAGAAATGAGACCCCAGAGCTCTACTGCGCATGTCCCAACAAGCAGGGGGGCAGGGATCAAAATGTGTTCCCAGGTTAGTGAGTGGCTGGAGGTAATTGAAAACCAATCACCTGTACTTAAGGTTAAAGATAGGACCACAAAAGGTATATAATCTGTGGTCAACCCTTTATCCAGTGTTCAGTCTGTTCTATACCATCTTGATTGCTGAGAGAAACGCTATGCACTGTCTTCCTGCCAGAGGTCTTTTCATGTCTTTGGTGTCTTGATGACTATGAAGAGTGCTGTATGAACTGCCAGTCCAGATATGACTGCTTCATCATTTCCATTTTAAGTTAGTGTCTATATTTTGCCTGTTATTTGTACATTATTGTGTGTTCACCTTTATCAAGGAATAAATTATATTTTATCATATCTAAGTCTCGTCCCAGTTCAGACCCAGGTATATATATATTTATATATATTTTGTGTAAATTACAGCCTGCCATAAAGTCACCGTGACAGGGAGCACTGTTCAGTTTTTAAAGAGCTTTTAGTTGGTGTATTTCTAATAATTATCGATGGTTTCTTGTTTTGTGGCTCTTTTTAATCTGCGGTTCATGGGTGTTATTTATGTGGCGGGTTTTTTAGAGTTTGGGTGATTGGTAATCTTATAGATTGGTGCTAACAGCAGTCCATTTCTAGCTTGCCCCTGGGCGAACCAAGGGAAGTGAGCGACCTGAGCTCTTTGGCGGTAGAGAAAAGGATATTTGTCGTGGTTTAGTGCTTCCAGGGGATTTCTCCCCAACGTAGAATGTAAAGTGTTCTGATCAATACACCTGAGGGGACCTGCTCTGTGACAATGGGGTTAGGAACTGAATAGGACAGATAGGGTTTTTTGGGCTTGGACAGCAAATGGGCATTGAGACCTGCACTGGTACCTGAGTGGAACAACCTGTAACCTTAATACACATATAATTCACAATTCCCTCACCGGTATAATGTAAACCAGACATTGAGAACAATAATGGGTAGTTTATTGGATAAAAGGTACCATACGTGCTTATTTTCCCAGACACGTCCGGCTTTTTGATTTTAAGCACGCCGTCCGGGAGGAATTTTTAAATATCTTAAAACGTCCAAGATTGCCTGCCACGCATGCGCGAGCTTATTCCTGCACGAGCGATGAGCGCCAACGGTCATTGCTCACGCATGCGTAGTCTGCTTTTGATGTCGTCTTTTTTTTTTAAAATAAAGATCTATTGTTTGTTTGTTCCTCACCCTTTTATAGGTTTACCATAAGTTGCGCCCCACCTCCTCTCACGGCACCTTTTCTCAACAATAGTTTGTTCCGTTGGAAACTCTTGGTGTTGTAGTGTGTAGGTGTTGCTTGATTAGTACCATGTGGCGAGGGTCCACCTAACTATCCCTGACTAATAAGAACAGTGGTGTTCACAAACCACGTCCGAACCTGTCAGAATGGTACGATGTAGTTCGTGCAAATGGGGAAGATGACCTCTGGGGAAGGAATCAAGGCATGTATGATGCTGGGCAGAAATGATGCAGCTATTGCTGCAGGTTGGCAGGCTCAACACATCACAGGAACTAAAGTTTCGGTTATTGTTTCTCAGTGTCTGTTAAATCAGCACATGTGGTGCTCTAACAGTACTGCATGTGGTAATACTGAGCAGCTTCACTGGAAACTGCAGCTTTGTACAGATGTGTCTATACTCCTCACCTATATGGAGTGAATTTCAATGTACTGCCAGTCATGAAAAGCACAGGGCTTCTAGCACGGAATTCTTTCTTTTTTAAACTGGCAGGGGATTGGCTGGGGCTGACCACGTCATAGGTAAGCCGAAGCCGGGGACTAAATTTATGTGCTTCCCCAGAAATCTACACACTGAAATCTAACAGTTACCAAATGACTTTATTCACTTGACTGCGGCATGGGAAACACTTAAACTGTAGATCCACACACAATGTGGCCCTCGGGTAAATCTGGGATTAAGTGGACAATAAGGCACCTGTAAGCGGACCCTTGTTATTATCGTTTATTTGTGAAGCGCCAACATATTCCGCAGCGCAGTACAATGCAGTACAGAGTTATGCATATGACTAAAACATGAACAGTTACATACAAGTGAGGACAAACATGTACAAACAGATAGAAAGAGGTAATGAGGGCCCTGCTCGGGAGAGCTAACCCCTTTACATTTACTTGTATGTAATATTGGGTACATTATGTATCCAAGTTTGTGTACATTAAGTGAACAGGTAGAAAATTGCGTGGTGCTAAAGACCAGTAGACAGACGCATCTAGAAATATTCAAGAACAGTGTTCTCGTTTAGTGAGTATACACACAGAAAGTACGTCGCTACACCAGACAAACATACATAGAAACACAATCTACCTGGTGCAAGGGAGAAAGCACAATTCAAACCACACAAATAATCAAAAGATTATACACAGCCCCCTATAATTGCACTCAAGGTAGGTGACAAAATAGATATAATGTCTACTGAACACTGGCTGGATATTGGCCAAATCCTGATGTAGGATACACTACCAAAAGGTCACACTGAAATATAAAATAAAAAAGACTTTAATAGTATATGCTGTAAAAACCGACGAGACACTATAAAAATGCACAACAGTGCATAAATAAAATCCCCAAATGTGTTTGGTCACGGTGCTATGGGAACACAATGTGTTCCAAATATATAGCTAATAGTGGAACAAACGCTATATATTATGCTGCATGGTTGTGTATACAGGTATCCTAAATGGTAATGGATCTTGCAATGTTGAGGAAAGATAACTGTGGACTCAGTGTAACCACTATCACAGGAGTAATATCCCCAGCAATTCCTCTATAAGTAAACACAGTGTGTAATATAACTTGGTCTCTGTGGAGGCCTTAAACCAGCTCGATAAGGTCTCGATGCAGAGAGGACACTTGCAATGCCAGCGTTGTAAGTAGTATGTCCCGGGTAACGCACACCGCAAGGTGCGCAATAACAAATCCCCGGAGAGTACAAACAACGCAGGACCCAATAGGGTAATATACGACCTGATATCCGTGAACCATAAGCAGTTGACGCATGCGCGGCTAGTGCTTGGAGTAACGGCAGCTCCTGACTTTACACGGAGCTCAACGGCTGCTTATGGTTCACGGCTATCAGGTCGTATATTACCCTATTGGGTCCTGCGTTGTTTGTACTCTCAGGGGATTTGTTATTGCGCACCTTGCGGTGTGCGTTACCCGGGACATACTACTTACAACGCTGGCATTGCAAGTGTCCTCTCTGCATCCCGACCTTATCGAGCTGGTTTAAGGCCTCCACAGAGACCAAGTTATATTACACACTGTGTTTACTTATAGAGGAATTGCTGGGGATATTACTCCTGTGATAGTGGTTACATTGAGTCCACAGTTATGCAATTATAGGGGGCTGTGTATAATCTTTTGATTATTTGTGTGGTTTGAATTCTCGTTTAGTGAACCTAGGAATGAATTATAGTGAACTATGGACAGGTAGATAGTGTAGCATACTAGTTTGGTAACCTCCCAATATGTGAGTGTGAAGGTAATTGATATAAACAGTCCAAAAACAGCAGCATATAGAATCACTCAATTCATACCTCAGTCCATCCACCTAATGGGATATCGCTATCAAAATGGATTCACTTGTGTTGTGCTGCGTCCAAACTAATTTCCCTGGCTTCAAAGGTTCTTGGAGTGCTTCCGTTGTTGGAATGAAGACAAAAATAGAAAGAGTAAAAGAGCGAAAGTGCCGCCCCACCAACGCATTTCACGCCGAAACACTTTATCAAGGTACCGTGATAAAGCACTTCAGCATGAAACGCGTTGGTGTGGCGGCATCTTCGCTCCTTTTTCATATGACCAATAAATAATTCATATTTTTATGGAATACGCACTTTCTTCTTCATTTTTGTCTGTCTTTGTTTCCGTGAGTAGTGCTCTGTTACACTTTATATTTTTGTGCACATGTGAAATATATACATGTGAAAAAAATAAAAAGGTTAAGAAGGTGCTCCTATATTTGTGATAAGTGACTCATAGTCAGTGAAAATAATATGTATATAACATGTGCAAAAAAATCCATGGAGGGAAAATTAGGTGATTTGCTGGTCCAATTCTTCTGACGTGAACAAGGAATAGGGGAAAGGGGAGGACGCTGTTATGCTGTCCTAACATCTCCCAGCTATCCGGGTCTTGAGAACCGGTAGTGACGTTGTGGACTTCAAACCGGAAGTGATGACGCAGAGTTGGTTCCAGTCACGGAGGGCGGCCAAGCGGCGGTGAGATCGCCGTGACTGAATAGAGTATAAACAGGGTTGCCATCTTCTATTGAAGGCTACCCCAGTGACATTTTGCAATAACATTTTTTCACATTTATTTATCTTCTTTATTTCTCTTACCTTTGGCAGCATCTCCCAACATCTCACCTGCAAGGTCCAGTCAGTATGGCTCCGCAAAGTCAAATGGAGCACGTTGCAATGACAACGGGATGCCTTATGGTGTTGCGTGACAGCACGCTGTCATGGCAACGGGCATCACGTGACGTCACGGCCCATTGTCAGGGCACCGAGGCATAATTTCTCGTTGCACAGCAATGTTGACGGGATTTGCTGGGGGAGATTTCGCTGCCCGGAGATTTTCCAGATAAACCCGTAGCACAGAGATACGTGGCTGAAACCCCGTAGTCTCCGGGAAAAACCCAGAGTGGTGGCAACCATGAGTTTAAACCTCTAAACAAATGCTTTTATTTATCTACATATTGTGAGTGCGCATTCAGATGTTTATTATTTTTTTTAGAATACATCAAATATTGAAAAATATTTACATTATATTTTTTTATGTTTTACTCGAGATCCACACCATTTACATTCTGCTGACTATATAATGTAAGACCTGTCGAGATCCATACCTATATCACCTGGCTGACTACAAAACCTTTGGAAATAGGAGATGCACAAAGTTGCATCTGGTACTTTGGACTCTACAGCTTCTAACCGATTGGGGTTAGTGTTTAACTGTTTCCACCTACCCTGTGCATGTATTATAGTTCTATCACTTTCCACTAATCATTTGAAAACCATGTTCTATCCTGTTGTTCAGTTGATACATATACTTCCACATTTCAGAAGCTATTTATCCACTTAGAACATGTTTCTGCATTAGTTTTTCTTGTTATGGTTAATATCTGCAGATCTTGTAAAACAAGCAGGAAAATCCAGTCTGGATTTAAACCACTATTTCTTGAGGGTTATAGGAGATTAACCTCCTAAAGTAGCATATTTTAAACTGCGTGTAACTGTGGAGAACTAAAAACACGACATGACTTTAGGAGATTCTGTCCTTTCAGTCACTGCTCCACTATTGGCAAGAAATGGGTACAGGGATGTGAACTACTGCTTTCAAAAGTAAAAACTGGGACAAATTAAAAAAAATAATGATAAAACAAATGACATCACCAACTGCGTCCCTTCTCCTTTGTCTCTCTGCCCTTCTCTGTCCCCCCTTCACACTCACACCTCCATTCTCTCTCTCCGTCCCCATCCCTCCATTCTCTCTCTCCGTCCCCCATCCCTCCATTCTCTCTACCCCCTATCCCTCCATTCTCATTCCACCATTCCCATTCTGTCTCTCTCCCCCATCCCTACATTCTCGTTCCACCCTCCCCATTCTCTCTTCCCCCCATCCCTCCATTCTCTCTCTCTCCCCCCCATCTCTCCATTCTCTCTCTCCCCCCCATCTCTCCATTCTCTCTGTCCGCCCTCATCCCTCCATTCTTTCCCCCATCCCTCCATTTTCTCTACCCCTCATCCCTCCATTCTCGCTCCACCTTCCCCATTCTCTCTCCAACCCATTCTCTCTCTCCCCCCCATCCCTCCATTCTCTCTTTCTCTCTCCCCCCATCCCTCCATTCTCTCTCCCCCCATCCCTCCATTCTCTCTCTCCATCCCTCCATTCTCTCCCCCCCATCCTTTCATTCTCGTTTCACCCTTCCCATGCTGTCTCTCTCAATGCTGTGTCTCTCCATCCATTCTGTCTGTCTCCCTATAGAGTGTGTGTGTGTGTGTGTCTTTTCTCTCTCCCCATTTTTCACCCTACCTATCACTGTGGTGGAGCATGGAGGGGGCACGGGGGAGGGGAGGCCATCTGCCCTGGCAGCAGACACTGACTCACTTCCGGGTCTCACTGCTGGGGCTCCGCACTTTCCTCCCTGCCAGCATCATTGCTCTCTGCTGCCCTCTATATAGCCCTCACCTTGAGAAAGACTGCATGTGCAGTTGAAACGTTGGACCTTTTGGCTGTGATTACGTCTTCATGTTGCAAAGACCGAGTGCCAGGATCTTCTTTTCTACGGTTCTGTGTAACGTTACTGTTACTTTCCTGCACAGTTCTGGAACTGCCACTTCCTCTGGGGTACTGAATACTGGTCTAGGACAAATGGCCGCCGGTGCTTCCTCGCGACTCACCCCGCCTATGGAAGCAGGGGGTCCTCGGAGCTGAAATCAACACAGTTCAGGTCCGCAGACCCACTACTTCAATATTGAAAGAAAAAAACATGTCACTTGGACTGCCGCTTTAAGGGGAAAATGTCCCTAATAGACAGCTCTTAAAAACTAACTAGATCTATTTTATAGATAAATACTGAGCCAATCAATATTACACATCTGATTGGTCACACGATTGTGACCAATCAGATGTGTAATATTAATTGGCTCAGTTGGCTGATTGGTCACAATCGTGTGACCAACCCGAGAAAGTAGTTTATAAACTAAAAATTAACATAAACCGGCAACCAAGTGCACCTGTAAATAATAACCAAAGTGCACTAACTGGGAAGGTGAGTTTAAAAGAAAATCCATGGGGGGATACCGAGCAGAGCACCCCGCTTAAGACCCACTGGGACATATGAGCCCTGCACTCTGCAGGACAGCTCTAATGTAAGTTGTGCAACAATAAAGACTTGATACTGGCATAAAAACAAAAGTCCCACCTCTGTTTGAATAGGCTCCCAAGCAGAGGTTCTCAGTAAGCCTACAATTTAAAAAGAGAGAGTGCAAATTGTTCTAAAACAGCAATCCCTTAGTAAATGTGGCTATATTGTTTCAATGCATTTGCCGTCTCTTATCACCGGATTGTAAAGACAAAGAAGGAATAAAGGTCTCCACTGCAGTCAACTTTCAGTTTGGGACTTGACCGCCCAGTTATATAATGATACAATGTTTATACATGCTCATGCAATTGATTCTAGAATCTGACTCGTATCCATTTGTCCTTCCACTTCCTTGTGAAAATCATACAGTTGTGAACTTGGGAAGCCAACATAAAACTATTTATTGCTGTAACATATGAAAGCGCATTTCACTGTATGTTGTATACAATACAGTACATGTTCTGAAGTGGACACTGCTGCCGTATTAACCTTTTACATATCTGGTATATCATTGACGTTCCAAGTATGTCATGGCAAAAATGCTTGTTTTCTAGGGGCTGATCGGCTAACTTCTAATGAATGGTAACAGAAGTGGCGCCCACTCCACTACTTTTTCGTCAGCCAGGGTGATGGTCATGCGATTTGCTACTGAAGGGAGCACATAACTCCAACTGCCAGCGGTCTGGATTTCCAACACTGAAAAGGTTAAGAGAACAAATAAGTAATGATATTTTTTTGTGTGTGTTAAAAAATCATCTAGCTTCTGAGTCCATGGTAACCTTTCGACTGTACTGGGCTCCTGGACACTTAATATTTCTAACGGTTCTATCTCCTGAACGGAGCATCATTTAAAAAATATATATGTAAATGGCGATCTGATAAACTAAGAGAAACTAAAATGCTCCTCCCCCTTAAAAAATGGTGGTTAACATGGGCTGCTGCTCTAAGAACAATTGGACCACATTGTACTGCATTACTACTTGTAATGTCCTTAATACTTCAGTGTTCCACCGTGCATTGCTGACTCTGCCAGCTCTATAAGTGCCATCTGACTTTGTGCAAAATGCACATGATGCTGTATCCCGAAATGAAAAATAATAGAGAGCCCTTATGAACTTTTATACATTTGAGGCCCGTGGGCCCTTCGATTTTTCTCACTGAAACAAGCACTGAGAACTTTATTTTATTTTTCCCATATTAGTGGCCTTGAGATTTTGCTGTGGCATCATCTGAGATTCCAGATACTTGAACACATAAGGCCCGTATAATATAGTGTGTGCGGCCGTGCGCGTGCCTGTGCGAACGTGCGTGCATGAGCCGCACACTTTTTTTGTGTGTATGCTGTGAGCGACACAGTGAGGTACTGTGTGTATGTATGTGTGTAGATTGTGTTATAAATACGTTTCTAATAAATAAATAAATACGTGGGTAAGAAAAAATTAACACACACACACACACACACACACACATACATACTCATATATACACACACACTAGGGTGACCAGATTTTGAAAATGAAAAACCGGGACACATAAAAAAAAAATATTAATACAACAAATGACATGAATATTATAATGCTATTTATCTAATAGTGTCACCATTGATGCTGTATTATTAATTCTACCTCTTCCCATTCTCTCTCTACCTTCTCCCCCATTCCCTCTCTACCTTCCTCCCATTCTCTCTATCCCTCCCCTCCCCATTTTCTCTCACCCCCCCAGTGTCTCTCCAATACCCCCCCCCATTCTCTCTCTCCCTTCCGTCCCCCATTCTCTCTCTCCCTTCCAGCCCCCATTCTCTCTCTCCCTTCCGTCCCCCATTTTCCCTCTCCCTTCCCACCCCCCATTCTCTTCTTTTCCTACCACTTCCCACCCAATCTCTCCCCGTCCCCCCATTCTCTTCCCTCCCTCACCCCCCATTTTCTCTCCCCTCCTCCCCTCGTCTTCTCTCTCCTCCTCCCCTCATCTTCTCTCAAAATCCCCTGCTCTTTTCTCTCTTTCCCTCCCTCGTCTATTCTCTCTCTCTCCATCCTCGTCCATTCTCTCTTCTATCTGCAGGGATTTCTGCACGGACCCAATAATCCTGTCTGCATGGATTTCTGCACAGGGCCAATAGTCCTGTCTGCAGGGATTTCTGCACAGGGCCAATAATCCAGCCTGCAAAGATTTCTGCACAGAGCCAATAGTCCTGTGTGCAGGGATTTCTGCCCAGGGACAATAATCCTGTCTGCAGGGATTTCTGCACAGGGCCAATAGTCCTGTCTGCAGGGATTTCTGCACAGGGCCAATAGTCCTGTCTGTAGGGATTTCTGCACAGGGCCAATAATCCTTGTCTGCAAAGATTTCTGCACAGGGCCAATAGTCCTGTCTGCAAAGATTTCTGCCCAGGGCCAATAGTCCTGTCTGCAGGGATTTCTGCACATGGCCAATAGTCCTGTCTGTAGGGATTTCTGCACAGGGCCAATAGTCCTGTGTGCGGGGATTTCTGCACAGGGCCAATAGTCCTGTCTGCAGGGATTTCTGCACAGGGCCAATAATCCTGTCTGCAAAGATTTCTGCACAGGGCCAATAGTCCTGTCTGCAGGGATTTCTGCACATGGCCAATAGTCCTGTCTGCAAAGATTTCTGCACAGGGCCAATAGCCCTGTGCGCGGGGATTTCTGCACAGGGCCAA
Source organism: Ascaphus truei (assembly GCA_036426205.1). Classification (NCBI taxonomy): domain Eukaryota; kingdom Metazoa; phylum Chordata; class Amphibia; order Anura; family Ascaphidae; genus Ascaphus; species Ascaphus truei. Next base: position 25,930 of record WSYH01002164.1, on the reverse strand, counting down.
TAGTCCCGTCTGCAAAGATTTCTGCACAGGGCCAATAGTCCTGTGCGCGGGGATTTCTGCACTGGGCCAATAGTCCTGTCTGTAGGGATTTCTGCACACACTCACTCACACTTTCCTACCTTTCACTCTGGAGCATGGGGGCAGCAGGCACCTCACTTCCGGCTCTCACTGCTGAGGCTCCGGTGTCACTAACCCCGCCCCCACCCTCTGCAGTCAGACAGGCTTCTGCTCTCCTCTCTGCCTGCATTCTTTGCTCTCTGCTGCCCCCCCTGCTCTGATGGCCAAAACCGGAACAGCCACACAAAAACGGGACATTTTAAAGAATGCAGGGCAGCCGGGACAGCCATTAAAAAAACGGGACTATCCCGGCTAAACCGGGAGATCTGGTCACTCTAACATACATACATTTCAGCGGCGGTAACGGCGCAAAATCTTTATTTTCCCATCTTCTCTCCTGTCGGCCGCCTCCACGCGCACTGCCGTGCGTGCACGCGGTCCTAATTATAGGAAGGCTGACTAACCACAGCCAACTATAACTGCCGCGCCCGCGCATGTTGCAGCAAGCGCGCCCTCTATAGAACAGCCCTAATGTGTCACAATTTTCAATTCAACTAAGTGATGGAAATGTGATTAGAAAGAACGTTTCTAAAACCACAATATATTATTTATAGATTGTGAGTTGATTGATGGCAAAACCACCCCTATTGAATCAGTATGTGGAAAGTTGTTAATATTTTGTATGTTCTAATGTAACACCCTGATTTTTCTGTGCTACTGAATATACTGTATTGACGCTTTTATGCATCAATTAGGATAAAAATAATAGCTATACAGTATATTCGAGACAAGTGTTTTAAGTTATTCTCCATTTTCCCTCAAGTCTTTGCCTTAATAATTGCAGTAGTAAAATGACTTCTAGAAGTGTTAATATTTTTCTTTCTACAGCTTTTACTGTGGGTGGCCCTTACGCTGTGCCAATAAGACAATCTTTTCAAACAAGTAACAGTGCAATAATGTTTGAAAGTAAAACACCATTTATTTTTTTTACATTTTATAATACCCCATTTCCGCTTCAATTTTCTTCATTTGAAAACATAGAAAAGCTGAAGAATTTTTTTGGGGGGGGGGGTGGGGGGGTTATTGCAGGAGCAATTCCTGGGTTCAGTATGTTAAAGCTGTAATCCACCCAATTCAGCAGTTAATTTTTTCCGTCCAAGAATTTGAACTGGCGGGTCTTCACGACAGTCAGTCTATTTTCAGTCTGGGGATTGCCCGCTTCCCAAGATACCTACTGGTTCAATTACCGATGTTCCCTCATGGACATTTAAAGAACTGTCCAATAGGAGACTGTATCATCCCCTCCCCCCTCCCCATGAAGTTGTAGCTTCTTATTGGCCCTCAGGACCTGCGAGATGTGGCAGCCTCTCTTATTTCTGTAATCAGTAGGAAAAAACACTAGCAACTAAACTAGTAACTACTGTATTTTGGGAGACGCGGGAGCTCCGGAGATGAAAAATGTTACAGTTCACCAACCCGGTTAGAATTCTCGTAAAATTATCCATTAAAAAAATGAATTCATATAGGCGGCATTGTGCAGAATGAGACTTTGCACATATTTTTTAGCAATATACTCCGCAATAATACAGTCACACAGTACATGCCTCTGCATGTGAATTTATCTTCTCTATATGTTCAACCCAAAGCAAGTATGTCCTCTATTTGGGGAAATGGTTATCAATTTGCTTTTCAGGACTTGATTTGAAATGGTAGATATCTAATTCTGTTATTTCAATTCACTTCAAGATTAGTTGATGACAATCATTGCTTGTGGTGATATTACACGTGGTGCTTTCCTTCAGAGTCATTAATAAAATGGGCAATCTGTTCAATGACATGTGCTCTCTTATCTCACTATAAATAGGGTGACCATATTTGTCCCGGCAAAAACCAGAACAAATGTCATGCATGTGCAGTTGGCACTCACCGACTGCGCATGCGTGAATAGCGAGTGCCGACTGCGTATACACAATTGGAGCTCTTCGTACATGCACAGTCGGCTCTCGCCAGGGGGATCTAAAAACCAGGACAGAGCCCTAAAAAACGGGACATCTGGTCACCCCAACTATAAAGTCTATCGCCGATATAATAATAGTTTTTATTCTTATGCAGCACTCTACAGCATTTTTCATCTACGTGTCCCTGCCCCATAGAGCGATCTATCTCATTTTAATGCTGGGGGCTCAGGGAGATAATGTGACCTGCCCATGGTCACAAGGAGCTAAGACAGGGATTTAGTCTGAGGCTCCCCTGCTTCATTGTCTTCAGAGTCAGTCCCTTTAACTCATTGAGCCGCTCCCCTTTGAGACCAGATATGATGTTCACTTTTCATCAACCAGTTGCTAGAGCAATTGGTTACTTCCACTAATCCAGTACAGTATTTATTATTTTAGATCATATTTCAGAACCTAGTTTACTTAACCTACTACAGTAGCTTAATTAAACAAGCTGGATCTTCTTTTCCATGTTGTCCCCCCTCTCTTGGTCTAGCAAACATTGTACGGCCCTCGCCACGGTTGCACTTCCAACAGCAATCCCTGTTCGTTTATTTTCTGAGTTTTTGTTTGGGAACCTCCCCCTCCATTCCTGAGATATGAGTGAAAGCTGAGATATTATGGAATCTGTGATTATAGCTGCTTTATAATAGTTGATTGTGGTGAACATCTTGGTTTTGTGTATTTTTATTTTTTTAAACTACCATAGAAACTTAAAGGTTTCCAAAACTAAAAACAGCATGGCTATGCTGAGTTGCAGACGTACCTTTTTGCCACCCACAGGCTCAGGGGTGGCCCTCTTCCGCAGCGTACTGGCGTCATGACGTTGCGTCATGTGACACTGCAATGTCATTTGATGTCTGGTCGCCATGACAACTTAATGCTACAGGAGGGGGGCCACTCTGGAAAAGATAAGACCCCCTCAACACACACCTCCCCCCCCAAAAAAAATTTGCCCCCATAAAATTGCCTCTATAGCCTAGTCAGCCTCATGGGAAATCTGTCTCTGGCTATGCTCTTCGGCACTCCAGAAACTAAAGGAAAGAAAATTAAATATAGCAGGGGTGTGCAAACTTTCCCCGCTGCGCCCCCTGCCTGCCCTCCCCCCCCCCCCCCTGCGTGCGTCCCCCTCCTTACCTTATCTTTGGGGTCACATGACATCACATTTTCATGGCAACGTGACGTCATGTGATCCTGTGACAACATTTTACGCCGCGTTGCTATGGCGACACGTCGCCGAAGACAAGCTAAGGGACGTTGTGAAGGTCTCACGCGATCCCCCCAGCATTTAATTAAAATATCTTGGGGAAGAGTGCGGGGCCCCAGCAACCGCTTCGCCCCTACCCCCCCTGGAAAATCTTGCACCCTGTTTGCACACCCCTGGAGTCTAGGACGTAATGCTCATTTATAAAGCAGTTTTAATAAGACCGCAAACAAAGGGGTCAGTGTGTGCTCAGGAAGGATTTTTTTTTATTGGTTTGTTACAGTAACCATTGTTTTAATTCCGTTCCCAAAGTAAACATAATGACCTACCTCTAACAAGGCAACTTATAACTATTATTCTATTGAGAAAAAATATTTGAAATGTGCAACTTATACTTATTTTTTAGGGCATTTTATTTGAAAGAATCACTGGTCCTATAAAATAGAATATAACAGTTGCAAGACTTACCGGTTACAGACAACACAATGTTGCAAATAACGTTATGCATGTCAAGCCATGATCCAGATATACTGTAATGATTTTTATTTGCTGGCTAACTGATCGTGGTCTCTCTTACTAACAAAATGTTTTTTTTTTTTTTTTAAGTCATCATGTAGGGAGAATCGCACGTTTAAAGTTTAGCCTAGAAATGAAAATGCCAACTTCACCACATTGCTTGAACTAATAGTTTCGTAAGAGGCTTTCTAAATGTGTCATTTCAAACACAGGATGCTAGACCCGGGGTTAATTCTTGTCTGGATTTTCGGGAGCACCATTGAGAATGGGTCTGGGGATTTCTACAAATTGCATTGTAGGCCGACACTTGACGACAAAGCATTTTTGGAACCTAAATATACATTCCTATGTCAATTTTAAACCTTTTTTTACTGGAATGGTTTGAATATTAATAGAGATCTAATATAATTTGACTTTTTTTTTTTTTTAGACCATCCAACTGCTGGCATGTCTCACAGGCATTCAGATTCTTCATTGGAGGATAAATCTTTTCTTCTTTTTGAACAAAAATTTCGTTCAGAGCTCAAGCTAAACTTAAATGCAACCTCTTCATTACAGCGGAAAAGTTCAGAGACCATGGATAATGCTTCCTTGTCTCCAGACCCTTCTCCTTCTCCAGTGGAAGCCCGCAGAATAATACTGAGCACAGAAAGTCCAGCTGCACTTAAGGTCGGAACTCAGCAAATGATCCCAAAGGGCTTAGCTGTGGCCACTAGGACCAAGGTTCCTCGCCATCACAGCTTTGCTGCAACAACTTTGAGCAAAGAACTAGCCCGCTATGATCCAAAAAGGATGTCCACTCCTGACATTTGTCTGGATCCGTCGGAAGATGATGCAGATATTGGGGGGACATTGAAAAGAAATTTTAGAAACCAGTCTTATAGGGCAGCTATGAAAGGATTTAAGAACTCTGAAGAAGATGAACCCCCAAAGCCTATATCCAGCTTAAAGCCTGTATCAGAAGATCCAAATGCACCTCCTCCACGGAGTCCCGGCAGATCCAAGGTATGTTTGAGACCATGTGAAAATTTCCTATAATTACCTGATAGAAACATTGTTCTGATGAATCCATATATTCACGTTCATTTTATATGGATAAGTATTATTAGTTCCTGTAATGATTTAGGACCTTGATCACTCTTTACCACCTAACTATTTTGAAAGTCTATACACTTGCCTCTTTTCCTCCATGAACCAGTGCTCTATTCTCTGTTGTATGTGGAACTCCTGTATTTTAAATTGGTTGTACTGTATTAGCCATATAAAGCATTCTTTTAAAAATAAATTCAGATCTTGTAAAGAAAAAAAAGAAAATGTTCACCCTTCCCACCTTTAGTGTTTCAATCTTCTGCAATTTGGCCTATTTGCATTTTTCCTGAATGTAACATTTTCGGTATGCCTTCACTGTATAGCAGTGCATAAGAGGTATTCATGATACATCAGTGTTTTTCAAACTTTTTTCACGTGACATAGTATAAGAAACACATTTTTTTTTTTACTATGACCAGAGTAATAAAAACAACCTCCTCTCCTTTCACACTCTCCACCTCTGTCCCATCACTCAATTCCTCCCCCCTCTCAATTCCCCCCCCCCCCCCACCCCCCACTTCATTTATCCCCCGACAAAAAATACCCTAGTTTTATATTATGAGATGGTGGATGTGGAAGTTATGCCCACCTCCCGGCGCTTTCCGGCAGAGAGATGCGAGTGAAGGCTCCGCCGCAGGCCTGCAGCAGCTGGGGAGAGGTGGGGCCCGGCACCCAGACACAAGTTGGACCCGGGAAAATTATTGCAGCTCTCCACCCCTATCGGCGACCCTGCTAGTGGTGACCCAGTGGATAATCCCCATGGCTCAGTAATGGGTTGTGACCCTGAGTTTGAAAAACACTGCATTTTATAACAATTGAAGTGATACTGTAGTTATGAATAATAATGTGACATTCCTCAGTATTTCAGTGGTAGAATAAAGAGGAGATTTGAGAAATGTTTTTGCCAAAGTCACAGCATGAAACTTTAGACAAGAAAGTATTAAACATAGGTACATTTGGACATTTTAGAGTTGATGAATGAGTAAATCTGCCCCTTCTCTTGAGAAGGGTACCTAGTAGAAGTTGTAGATGTGTTGTCTGTAGTAACCAGAATAGCAGTAACAATGAAGTGCTGATCCTTAGCCCCTGTTCTCTTACTAGCTTCAAGTGACTAGAAACACAGTAATATGTACCAGAGAGACTTTCATTTCTCAACACAAGAGGAAGAGACTTATACAGAACATCTGGTTTTGATCTGCTGTCATTTCAGGATTTATTAAATCTATTTGCTGGCTTCTGGGAGGAATACTGCACAAGTTATTCTAGTAATGGCTGTAAGCAAAGACCACTTACACTCACTTCAGTACAAGACTCCAATTTTTGTTGGACTTTTTGTGATAGGATTTTTATTACCTTAACTGTACTAGAGAGCTCCATTAAATTCCAAAGGTGTTTTAAAGGGAATAATTAATATACATTTGGCCCCATTAAAGATATACTAGGATCATATTCTAAAATGTAAGCCAACACATATGTTCTATGTTCTATGTTGACACCTGTCTCTAGCCTGCACTGTCTCCCCGTCTTCCTCACAGAATATACATCTAATAAAGGTTTCTCATTAACTTATTAACTCTGCAATATAATGGGGATGGTGAAGATCTGGAGGATCAGCCCTAATGATTCCATTGCCCTCCTGTTGTATATGTGCTTTAGGAAATGTTTCTCTTTACCCGTATATAGGTGATACCGAGCTTTACTCTACATCAACTTAGTTAATTTCATATACATAAGAATTGAAAAGTTTTCACCACCTTTAGTGTTAACAATCCTCCGGCCTCTACTGTCTTTTAACCCATTGGGTGCCCCAAGACTTAGCCATTACGTCATGGGGTCTGGCAATCCACGGACGCCATGACGTAGTGGCTACATCATGCCCGCAGATTTCTTGTTTTCCAGGGGAGATTGCGTCAGACTTGATCTGTTGTGCAGGGGAATGGAAGAGAAGGTCTCCTGGGTTAAGGGCCGGCGCGTTCACATGACCACTCTGGTGCCGCAGCCCCTCCGTCATTCAAGGCATTAAAGCCACAAAACCACCCTCCAGCCCCAGAAGCCTTATTTGAATTTAACTCCTATAATGTTAGCCTCTTTCCCAATGTGAGCATGTCCTGCTATTTGTATTTGTTTTTCAGTGATCAAAATCATAAAAATGTAGTGCTTGAGGTGTTCACCTGTACACTTACCATTTCACACATATATATCTCCTGAATGGAGCATTCAATTTTTAAATTAAAAGTAGTGTTGGAAATGGCAGAAAGAGATGTATTAAAGTACATAAATAATGCAAAAAAAAAAATGAAATGGCCAATCAGCTCAGACTTTTACTTTAACACAAAGTAATAGAAGGGCTAGTCTCTATTGGTTTTGTGTAGTGGTGTTGGCAGAGAGAGGAGACTTTAGCCAGTTCATGTACTGTATTATGGTAATTCATTACTGCTTTACACTGCAGCATGGTAACGTTCAGGGTACATAGATGGTTAATTAAGTAATAATCCCCGAAGAACAGGGCATTACTGGCCAATAATGCCCTGGCTGGAAGAGTTGAAGGCTGTTTGCATAAGAAATAAGCCATACGTTTATTCATTCGTTTTATTGTTTTGTAGAAAACATTTGGGAGGAAAAAAATGCAGAGACATGCAGGTTCATTCAAAGATGGTATGTATGCAATTTAGTTTTTATCCTAACTTAATACAATCATTTACTTTGGTAAAGGTGGTGCGTGTGTATTTATCAAGAAGTAGATTTGGAGAAAACAAATCAAAAGTGCAATGCCACGTAGTCAGCCAGTTGAGCTCTGCCTCCGAGGGGGTAAAAGCGCACAGTCTGTCTGTTCTCTACATACAAAAGCCTCACACATAAAGATACTGTACGCGTGAGGCTAATTTAGACGGGTTCTAGGCATTTTATAGACATCTTAAAGGCTTCTTTTATATCTTCTGAAGCAGAACAGGAAAGTGTTACAAAGATCTTGCACTGCAGGGGAGGTATGCTAAAACCTGCTGTAGATACTGTATCAAAAGATGCTCAGTATATTAAAACTCATTAAAAATTGCATTAAGAGTTGCATTTTAAAACAAAAGGTAGTAAGTATTTTCTAATATTACAGAACTGATTTATTAAAAAAAAAAAACACATGTAAGACATTGCTTGTATTGCTCCATTAAATAAAAATTAAGCCTCAAACTGGAGATGTGTTTGTCAATCAAGTACAGGCATACCCCGGTTTAAGGACACTCACTTTAAGTACACTCGCGAGTAAGGACATATCGCCCAATAGGCAAACGGCAGCTTGCGCATGCGATTGTCAGCACGTCCTGAACAGCAATACCGGCTCCCTACCTGTACCGAAGCTGTGCGCAAGCGGGGAGACTATAGAGCCTGTTACAAATGCATTATTTACATCAGTTATGCACGTATATGACGATTGCAGTACAGTACATGCATCGATAAGTGTGTAGCGGTCATGTAAAATGCCTACAGTCATCTCTCCTGCTGGCAGCAAGGCCTGGTAAGTGTGGGCATGCCAGCAGTAATTATGGAGGTTTGCCCTCACACCCTGATGAGGTGGAGGCGCTGCACTGGAACTAGGTGAGACTCAGCACACTACCTCAGCTGCCTGTCTGGACGGGTCCTCCCCACACACCATCATGCGGGAGACTCAGGAGTCCTGTTGCCAACAGGTGCACCACCCGACACTACCATACTGTAATGGGGACCGGTTAGACCACAGGGGCCAATGTGAGATTGGGTGGGTCAGGCCGGGTCAGAAAAACCGTTACATTTGGAGGCGAGCTGCTGAGAGCAGATCTGTCATCAGGACAGGCTCTAGCTAGGCACACTGGGAAACAGGGATAGAGTCTGCTGCCACTCTGTGCTGCGTAGGGACGGACCTAGGGGTGGTCAGGGGCTGACGGGATATTGTCAGTTCGCAGGGACAACCTAGGGGCCTGAAAGGAGTGAGGGGTCTGGAGCCGGCTATAGCTGACCGAGTCACCTTGAGGCAGTGCTAGTTGGTAGGATAAAAAGAATAGAGGCTGGGGCGCTCCCTTGTTTCTTAGGCTTGTGATGTTGCCTGTTTTGTAATGTGTAACCAAAAAAAAAGGGTAGTGTATACTTGCCCTTGTTGTTTTCTGCAGCTGGACCTGTAGAAAAGATAAAGCCCGGAATCTTCTTTAGAGTTGCAGTGGAGATGGTGGGTTGGTCAGCGCACGGGATTTTGCTCACAGGATGAAATGAGAGGATAAGGAACACGTGATTAGTGTTTAGATAGGCAAACAGTACATTATGCAGTAATAAAATGTTGTTACCTAAAATATTTAATAAAATAAAATAAAATTCTTGAATAGATAGCTAGAATAGAAACTTTTCCATAAGTTAAAAATGGGGATCTGTTATTTTAGGACTGATCTAAGGTGGGGATGGTGATATATAAAAAGGGGGGGTAAGAGTGGGTGATTAGCAGGTTTCTGTATATCCTGCTGTCTAACAGGGGTGGTAGTGCTGATTAGCAGAGTATAATGGGCAGTCTTACTTTATATAAGTGCTGCCAGAAGCAATATAGCTTCCTCCCCCTCCCAATGGAGGCAGTATGTAAGTGACTTATCTCCCGGGTGCCCAATTTGGAATGAAAAAGGGCCAGACACGGTGAGTAAGTAAAAATGGAATTTATTAAGTGCAAAAAACAGCAAACAGAAATAACACTTACGATACAGCTTGGGCAGCAGCCCAGCTTCAGCCCGATCGTCCGTTCACACTCCTCCGACCAGTATACCTCCCGTGCTCGCGTCCGATGGCGGGACCGGAAGAGGAGGGCTTACCGGATGTCAGCAGGCTGGCTGGGTCCTTCACGAACCTGACGAAGCATCACTGCGAAACGCGTAGTTCCCTGCCGGAGCCCATTGCCTGAAGATCGGGGCGCTCTCCCTACCGCTGCCGGGTCCGCCGGGTCCCCCGGAACCCCCTGCCGCTGTCCCGCGATCGCGGGACACCAGGGCTCCCTCGGGGAGCCCCTGGACGCGCGTGCAGGGGGCGCACGCTCCCGAAGACGCGTGACCGCGCGTCTATGACGCGCGGCACGCCGAGGGGCGGCCACTAGCAAGCCGGGAAATCTCCCAGCTTGCGGTACCGGCCACACTTTAATAAAGTGTGTCGGTAGTGTATATGTATATACAGTGTTCGACAATGCTATACACGCCCGGGGCGAGGGGATTTAACCTCCGGGCGAGTAAATATTGGCCCAAGCAGCACACGTGTTTGTTTTTTTTTAATTTCGCGCTGAAATTTTCCCTGCTCACGCTGGAAAAAAAAAAAAAACTCCTCCTACCTGACAGCTGATTGGCGCGCGCTCCCAGGCTTTGTGGGTGCGCGGCCAGGCTCTATATGAGCCCGCCCCCAACGAGCGGCCATTCTTTCTGCCTGGAGCTCTGTTGGAGGGTAAGTACTCTCCAATCTCTCCATGCTGCGGCCCCTCTGCTCCTTCCCTGCGATCCCCCTGGTCCCCACATGGCTCCCTACTCCCCACCGCGGCCCTCTGCTCCTGCCCTCTGCGCCTCCGCGTTAGCTCTGCTGTCCCCTGCTCCTGTCCCCTGCTCCTGTCCCCTGCTCCTGTCCCCTTTTCTGCAGCTGGACCTGTAGAGAAGATAAAGCCCGGAATATTCTTTAGAGTTGCAGTGGAGATGGTGGGTTGGTCAGCGCACGGGATTTTGCTCACAGGATGAAATGAGAGGATAAGGAACACGTGATTAGTGTTTAGATAGGCAAACAGTACATTATGCAGTAATAAAATGTTGTTACCTAAAATATTTAATAAAATAAAATAAAATTCTTGAATAGATAGCTAGAATAAAAACTTTTCCATAAGTTAAAAATGGGGATCTGTTATTTTAGGACTGATCTAAGGTGGGGATGGTGATATATAAAAAGGGGGGGTAAGAGCGGGTGATTAGCAAGTTTCTGTATATCCTGCTGTCTGACAGGGGTGGTAGTGCTGATTAGCAGAGTATAATGGGCAGTCTTACTTTATATAAGTGCTGCCAGAAGCAATATAGCTTCCTCCCCCTCCCAATGGAGGCAGTATGTAAGTGACTTATCTCCCGGGTGCCCAATTTGGAATGAAAAAGGGCCAGACACGGTGAGTAAGTAAAAATGGAATTTATTAAGTGCAAAAAACAGCAAACAGGAATAACACTTACGATACAGCTTGGGCAGCAGCCCAGCTTCAGCCCGATCGTCCGTTCACACTCCTCCGACCAGTATACCTCCCGTGCTCGCGTCCGATGGCGGGACCGGAAGAGGAGGGCTTACCGGATGTCAGCAGGCTGGCTGGGTCCTTCAGGCAATGGGCTCCGGCAGGGAACTATGCGTTTTGCAGTGATGCTTCGTCAGGTTCCTGCCGGATGCCCTGTGTCTTCCCTTCTTATAGGCTTGAAACCTAGTTAATTGGTTGATTGCAATCAATTAGTGTTTCAAGGAGTTACACGATGAAAACACCCTTTATTTAATAGTGGGTATTATACATATTGTACATTGACTATAAAGAATGATTAAAAAGTGAAAAAAAATGCGGATGCATGATTTATACAGTGGTAATAATATGTTCAAACATAGGGTTGTAGGGAAATGTCTATGTATTCTGATAGTCTTGAAGTTAGAGAGCCTATGCCCGAGATGATTGGTCTACCTGGTGGCGCTGTTAGGCTTTTGTGTATTTTGGGAAGGAAGTAGAAAATGGGCATCACGGGGAATTTGACATTCAGATATTCGTATTCTTTTGAATTTATGACCCCTATTGCTTTACCTTTATCTATGTGGTTTAGGTACTCGGTGCAGAAGTTTTTGTGGGGATTTATTTTTAGATTCTCATATGTTGTAGCATCTGAGAGGATCCTGTCTGCTTCTTTTCTGTAGTTTGTGGTATCCATAATGACTACTCCCCCCCCCTTTGTCCGCTTGTTTGATGGTTATTGACTTGTCGTCTTCTAGTTGTTTTAGCGCAGTCTTCTCTTTGAGGGTTAGGTTGTGTTTAGTTTTACTTCTATTGTCTTGTGTTAGTTTATCGAAGTCTTCCTGTATTTTTTGGTGGAACGTCTCTATGTTATGGCTTTTAGCCCAACTTGGATAGAATTTAGATTTTTCTTTTAGGGATGTATGTTTGAAAGTGTCTTGTTCTATTGTCGATGGTGTGCTGTTGTTCGTGATTTCCCTACTTTGGGCATCCTTGGATAGGAAGAATTTTTTCAGTGTGAGTTGTCGTATAAATTTGTGTGCGTCTATGTATAGGTTGAAACCGCTTGCTGTAGCCGCTGGTGCAAAGTTGAGGCCTTTTTTAATAAGACTACACTCCTCGGCATTCAGACTCTTTTTGCTTAAGTTGAATATGTTGCTATTCTCTATTGTGTTGCTGGTCTTTTTCTGCTGGTTTCTTCCTCCCCGTTTTCCTCGTGTGGTCTTTTTCTGGCCCTTGTGTTTGGGGAGTCTTGTTCTCTCTGTCCTTCTAGAAGTAGATATCTGTTCTGTGTTGTTAGGGGGGGGGCTTTCCTCCCTGGGGCGTTCTCTAAAAAAGGCCCCGAATGTCTTGAGTGTGTGGGTGGTGACCTTGGATCTCTCCTTGGACTGCGTTCCCTTTCATATCTGTTTTCCCTCTGTTCTATTGGAGATCTTGCTCTGTGGTTGTCTAGGGGTGATCTAGCCCTGTGGTGGTAGTCATGATAGTCGCTGTGTTTAGTGGTGTATGATTTGTGTTTCCATTGGTCGTCGTATTGGTGTCCCTGTCTGTATTGTTTTCTCTCTTCATCTCTTCTATGTGTGTCAGATCGCATGGTATCTCTATCGTGGTATGTATTTGTCTCTCTGTGGTGTTCATGTTCCCTTGGTATCCATTCCCTGGAGGGGGCTTGTTTCTCATCGTGCCTAAATTTTACATTCTTATTATTCCCGTTTTTCATGTTAGATTTCGAGTGATCTGTGTTTGTTTTATAGTTCGAAGTGCTGGGACCATTATCTGTGTTAGTGTCTCTACTCTTATACTCGAATGTTCTCTTGCGCTCCCTTGGAGTGCTGGGTGTGATTGGTGTGATTTTCTGCCATCTTGGGTTTGAGCCGACTAGATAGTCCTCCTCATCTCTCCTATATTTTTTGTTTTTTGATTCTATTAGATTTCTTTCTATCATGTCTATCTCATCTGCTAGTTTCTTGTCCCTATTTTAGAAGGTGGGGTTATCCATTATGGGTTCTAGTCTTTTCTGTATTAGAACCACCTCCCTGTCTATGTCTGACAAGGTTTTGTTGTGGTGGTCAATGATGAGTTTCATTAGGGTGTATGAGCATGTATCCATAGTCTCTTCCCATATGACATTGAATTCTATGTCTGATAGATCGAATGAGGCTTTCTTGGAAAAACGTAATCCTCTTGGGATGCGTTTTGCATCCAGGTATTTCTGTAGATATACCTTGTCCCAAACTTTTTTTGTTTCTTTTTTTAGTAGTGTCTCTAATTTGTCAAACTCGTTATTGATGGTTTCTATGTCTCCCATCTCGGCCGTCTCAACTTCCTTCATTTTATTCTCTATATTATTGCTTCTAAACAATCTTTTAGTGAATATGCTTTCTTTAGTTTCATTGATGTTTTCTATTTCTAGTATTTCTTCTTCCATCATGTGACGGTTAGGGTGCTGCCACCAAAGTGGGTTTGAAATGTGACAAAAAGAATAGAGGCTGGGGCGCTCCCTTGTTTCTTAGGCTTGTGATAAATGCTTAAACTCCCCCCTCCCAGACGTGACATCATTAAAGACAAAAAAGTATAAACAATTACTAGGTACTCAAAACAAAATGTGAACTTCAGTTAATGAAGGATATCAAATGATACCTTGGGGGACCACATGTCACCTTATATTCAGCAGTGTACATAATAAAAACACTCAGATGGGTAGTGTGTGAAATGGAAAAATATTACATTTAATACATGTAAATAATGAAGAGGCATACTCAGAAGAATATATAAATGATTACTGTTAGATCCCCGTGTACCCTTGGGTAATAAATATAAAATAAATCTGAACCAATGTGGCTAAATTAGCAGGTAGGGAAAGAAATGGAAAGATAGACGCAGGCATTTAGATTGTTGAAGTTCGAAGGACAGAGGCACCATACAGTATCGGAATTAGAAAGAATGCAACTCACATTGCAAAAGTGCAATGAGATTAGCAGACATTGAAAATGAAATAGAAATAAGACAATGAAAAGTAATATAAACCCTGAAAAGTTATTAAAGTACATTAAATACAAGGGGCATAGGGGCTGAATTTCATTTCAGTGCTTTGTCCTAAGCGTTTTGTATTGCCCACATCTCTGCATAGAGCACACACACCACTGCATAGAAGACATTCTAGGTAATATAGTTCCCCAAGGTAACATATGAAAAACTTTATTTTGTTTTGAGTACCTTGTGTAACATGTAACTTCTGAGGAACAGCTGCATCGACTTTTTGTTTCTTTGATTATGTCACTTCCAGGGGAAGTGGTAGTGAATTTTGTAGGGTATATAACTTACCCTAGTTTTATATGTAGTTCACCTTGGGAAAGGTCCTCTGTCAGGGCCGAAACAATTGTCAAGAAAATCACAACTTTGCATTGAATTAATGGAGTACCATCCTTCTGCTCAGGTGACCTCTTCCCGAGAGTCCCAACCTGCAAGTATTTATTTGTACTATTTTACGTACAAATCTGGATATCTTGTATTGTCCTCTGGTGTATTTATCCATGGATGAAGTATTGAGAGCATAAGTACTTTTAGCTGAGGCAGCCGTATTGTCCTCGGGTATCAATGAGGGGTGTGAACAGATAGATGGAAGGGTTAACAGGGCTGTAGACACCTTCGACTAGCATGTGTTGTAGGTAAAGTCCAAAATACTGATGTATTTCAGTTCCGAGTATCACTGAAATTACTTCTTGGAACTAATACTGGGGGCAATATTTACTACATGGTGCTAAAACCTAAGATGTGAATTGGCTGTAATATACTGTGTAGAGACAAATAAACTCAGTTATGGGCACTCTCTCCCCTTAGTGGGTATATTGTGACATTATTAAAAACAACTTTATTAACCTAATCATTAAAATATATACATAGTGAAACAACGTCTCAGGACTGTATCCTTCAACACCTGTTGTGGGTGTTAGGATCTTAGAATAATTATAAGAATGTTATTTTTTTATAAATATTTAACAACCTCTAGGTACAGTGACCAGTAGAGAAAAATAGGTCACCCCTTTAGTAGGCATTGGGGTTCAGAGTGTATAAACACCATCAATTAACATCCTGATATATGAAGCCAATATAGATATATAGACCACTATTAACCTGGAAATGACATATATGTGAATAGAAAGTCCAGATTATGAGTCTTATATATTAGGCATAAAGTAGGTATGTGCTATCTTGTTATAGATTCTGGTATAAAGTTCGGACATATAACCTATACCATAAGTTCATATCCTGATGTTCAAAGCAAAGAGGAGTCTTAAGATACAAACAAGTCTTCTTTGTCAGTCATATAATTGTCAGTTGTTCAGGTAAACCACCCTGTTGCATAAGCAGCTCTTACAGGGTTACACTGGATCAATGCCCTATAGTGAGCTGGGTTTGCCTTGATAGGATCAAATCATCTGTGTTGTGCAGTGACATACCACATCACCCTTAGGGATATATTAAAGCTTCTATGGAGTATACATGCCTAGTCTTATTAGACCTATGTAGATATATAGTGACGGATAATCTACTGATATACTGTATAGACAGGTATAATATATACTAGCTATCACCAAGTATCTCCCTTTTATCAGAAAACAAATCCTTGTGGGTATAATGAATGATGTCCTATACTAGAATAGAATACAATTGACTCAAAAAGTATCAAGCCTGTTATCATATAGACACATATATGTGAAAGAACTCTAATGGTTTGTTGTAGCGATAGTTAAAAGGTATAAGAACAAGGTTAATCACTGTATAGGGGGTGTTCAAAAAACATCCCTTCTAGTTGCTTGGCTTGCCAGGAGGCTATATTGCCAAGTCTTAACCGCAGCCGAGGAGCGCTAGCGTATCAGTACGCATGTGGACACTTCACTAAAAGAGAGCCCTGTACAGTAAGCTGTAGTACTTATTACCCCAATCGCCACTTTAGCCAATAGGTAGGTAGTTGAATACTTAGAGACTTCTCCGTTGGTGGTGTTTTAAAACATCCCTATCCTAGTGCTCGGCTTGCCTGGAGGCTATTGTGCCTAGTCTTAGGGCTCGTCCAGGGTGGCGTTGAGCGGGCGCGCACGCTCCCGCTAGACATGTTGCGACAATGCACGTGTCCTGCGTGAGCGGGCGGGCGTGCCTGCTCGGCGCTCAGGTGCTTGGCGAGCGAGCAAATTTGAATTTGCCGCTCGCAAGCGCGTCACGTGAGCGGTTCGCCCAATGAGGGCGAACCAGCTCCGTGACGTAGAGGCCGCGCCCCCAGACGTGCGTGCACCTAGTCGGCCAGGAAAAGCACGGCTCATCCGCTGGAGCGCCAGCGCGCCTCTACCCACCCTGGACGAGGCCTTATAGCAGTAGCAGGGAAGCGCTAGCGGGTCAGATCGCATGTATGCGCTTCCTTGGAGAGAGCCCTGGGCATGCACGTGTATGTGCTGGTGCCACCGACGCACGCGTTTCGCGTGTGAACATGCTTTTTAAAGTTGTTTTTAATAATGTCACAATACACCCACCATACCCATTCTATACTGTATCTTAAGCTGAGCAAGGGTATCCCCTTTTTTGTTTGTGTTGAATGTGAATTGGCTGTAAAGTGTTGTATGGCTTAGAACAGCTTAGTATGTTTATTCGGCTCATGGAATTCTGCATTCAGTTGAATTGAAAACCTGCTGTAAGCATCTGGGCTTTATGTTAAGGTATATCCTAGTAATCCCCAACTCCAGTCCTCAAAAATCACAAAACAGGTCAAGTTTAAAGGATATCCCTGCTTGAGCACCGGTGACTCAATCAGTTGCTCAGTCATTTAGACTGAACCCCCTGTACTGAAGCAGGGATATTCCTAAAACCTCACTTGTTGGATTTTCTCTAGGACTGGAGTTGGGAACCCCTAGACTAGCCCATAAATTAGAAATCTCATGACTAACCGAGAGTTCACATTTTGCTAAGGTGTTGTAAAGTCAATCCCTGACATTTTATACATAGCAGGAATCCCCCCGATAGGGCTCCCTGCTCTGTTTTTTTGCTTTCAACTTTAACGTTTTGTAGTTTCTTGCAGAATGTGACGGTGCTCGTCTCTGATCAGGAAGCAGACCCGTGGGGCTGAGGTAGGGATGCCAATTAACCGACCAGAGTCCAGGGGCAGAGTCCTGTAAGAGTATCCGTAGTCAGTAAGCAGGATGGAGTTCAGGGCTGGCGACAGTGGTGCAAAGTCCAGGCAAAAGGCAAAGGGTCAGGGCAGGTGGCAGGCTGCAGGCGTCGAGGTCGCAGTCCGAAATCAGCAACAGGGATTCCAAATGAACAGACTAGCCACAGCAACATCAAGAGAAAAAAACTGGCAACAAGCCAAAATACACTGCACCACTTCATATGAGACAGTGAAGAGGGTGAAAAAACGATTTCTTTGCAACAACAACAACAACAAAAAAAAACGGGAGAAAATTACATTGCCATGTTTCGCGCCATAGAGCTTTATCAAAATGGGATGGGGCGAGAGAGAGGGTGTGGTGGGCAAGAGAGAGGGTGTGGAGGGCGAGAGTGAGGGTATGGGGGATTGAGAGCGTGGATGGGGGGAGTGAGAGAGGGAATGGGGGGAGTTAGAGAGGGGATGGGGGAGTGAAAGAGGGGATCAGGGAGAGGGGACATGGGAGAAAGAGAGGGGATGTAGGTCGAGAGAGAAGGGGTGTGGGAGGGACGAGTGTGGGTATGGTGTGATAGAGGGGATGGGGAAAAAGAGAGGGGATTGGAGTGAGAAGTAATGGGGGAAAATAGAGGGGTGGGGGGGAGAGGGGGGTGTGGGAGAGAGGGCATGAGGGAAGAGAGAGGGGGAGAGAGAGGGGTTGGGGAGAGAGTAGGAGAGGGGGAAATGGTGATGGGCGAGAGGGGGCTAGGGGTGAGAGGGGATGGGGAGAGTGAGAGAGAAGATGGGGAGATATGGGATGGGGGAGAATGGGGATGGAGAGAGTGAGAGAGGTGATGGGAGGGACAGAATGGGAGGATAAAGAGGGAGGGTAAAGGGAGAGGGCATGGGGGGGAGAGAGAAGGTGTAGGTGTAGAGAGGGTGTGTAGGGGGAGAGAGGGGATGAGCAGGAGAAAGAAAGGAGATGGGATGATTGAGAGGGGGTATGGAGGGAGAGGATGGTGGAGAGAGGGGATGGAGGGAGTGAGAGATGGATTGGGGGAGTGAGAGAATGGGAATAGGATATAAAGTGAGTGGGGATGGGTTGTAGAGAGGGGGTGGGGGGAAAGAGAGGGAGAATGAGGGGCACATAAAGGAGAGTGAGATGGGTGGGGTATAGAAAGAGGGGGTGGGGGAGAAAGTGAGGGGTGGGGAAGAAAGAGAGGGGGTGTGGGAGAAAGAGAGGGGATGGGGGAGTAAAAAAGGGGATGGGGAGTGAGCGAGGGAATGGGGGAATGAGGGAGGGGATATTGGTGTGAGAGGGGATGGGGGAACGAGAAAGAGGGGAAGGGGAGAGAGATAATGGGAATGAGGGGATACAGAGTGGATGGGGAGAGAGAGAGAGGGGTGGAGGCGTGGGATAGAGGGGATGGGCAGTGAGATAGACGGGATATGGTGGAGAGAGAGATGGAAAAGAGAGAAAGAGGGGATGGGAGGAAAGAAAGAGAAGATGGGGAGGAGAGAGAGAAATACGATTACATATGTGTAATAAGGAAAGCTCAAGAAACAATGTGCAAGTTATAGTTACTATTTATTTTAGTTTTTTCCTTCCGTCTCTGTGATGTGCGGCTCAGGTCTTGCAGTCAAATGTAAGAATTGGCCCCCAAGCTATTCTGAGTCTGACAGGCCTGCTCTAGGGCATAATAAAACCCCAACCCTTCAAAAAACACCAGCGCTTCGTGACGCTGCGAGGCTGCATGCACGCATCCACTCCTCCGTTTGCTGACCGATGTGTGATCATCCCCAGCAGACGGAATGATCTGCGAGCGGGCGGGGAAGCGGGCGGGCGGGGGATAAATAAATAATGTAATATTATAATAATAATAAATATGTGAGAATAAATAAAATAATAAACCCCGTCCCCCCCGTCACCCGCCCCCACCAATTTCAGCAGCCAAGCAATGAAAACGCCTGGACATTGATTGGCTGCTGAAACTGACGTCGCGCTGCTGTAGCCTGGAATCACACTTTTGAAAGACTCCAGCTACAGCAGCGGCGACGCCGCCGTTCTTCGCAGCCAATGTTAGTTTCAACAATGAACACTACCGTTGGCCGCCAGGCGTCGGTGACGAACGCGCGCGTGCACGAAAGCGCGCACACGTCGTGTAGCGCTGCGTGTGCTCCAGCTCTTAAGGATGTGCTGGTGCTTATTCAGAGTATTTGTAACTCAGAGACTTTATTAGCCTCTATCAGTTCTGTTGAGAAGCTGTCATATATTTATTAAAATAAACTATCTAAAAAAAAACCACTGACTTCGATGCATACTCTGCAGCAATAATAATCAACAACCTTTCAAAGCATGGAAACATTACAAGTGTGCCTTGAAAGACTAATCAATGGGGAAAAAGTGATGTAAAAACTAAATAGCAACAGTCAAACCCCCTTCACAGTATTGTAAGCACAATTAGTTTCTTATGAACATATATTTTAATTGCTTTTAGGCCTTAATTGCACTTCCCCAAAGTAACAGAAATCTTCTCCAAGTTGCTGCTTCATGAATGTGTAAACAAAATAGCTTCTCAAACTGTAAAAAATAATTAAACCAAGGCACCCACTCGTGGTACAGGGGTGTCAACAGCTTCCTTTGCATTAACACTAATGAGCTTAATTATATGATAATACCCAAGCAGGTTGTCTTTGCCCATCATAAAATGCCCAGAGGGTCTATATAAGCTTATTCCTCCAGGGCCCAAGTAATAAGTATTTTTGTTTTTATGAATAGCGATCTAGTGTTCTAATATGTGTTGCCTTTTAATGCACCAATATATTTTAGGGGTGCACAGACAATAAACTTGTCAGTCAGAATGCTGATATTGTTACTACTCTTCCAACATTCTTAAATAGCTTCTAGGATTCATTATGTCTAAAGACAAGGGTGGGGAAACATGAGTGTTGGTTTGTAAAACTGTGTGGCCAGCAAACTTACTCACAGAAAGTTGTTTCGACCATTTGAGTCTCATAAGTGTGAGGTGTCTGTGATTACTTTTGCTGACCATGCACTTCTTTAAACAAGGCTTTGCTGTAAAAGGTGTGTAAAAAGCAGTCAAAAGCTTATAGGGATCCATGGTGGGGGCATTGAGGTATTAAATGGCTTAGGACGTGGCAGGGATGGACTGGTCAGCTAGGCCCACGATGTTAAGGAGGTTGGATGTTTATAGTGGGGTTTGGGGGAGGTGTTCTCAGGTCTGTGCCCGGAGCCGCGGGCCATGGGCATCCTCCCAGGTGGTTATGGTTTTGGTATCAGTGGGACTCACTGGGTTAGGTGCGGTGGGGAGCAATAATGATTGAGGGTCGAAAATCAAATAGGTGGGACTGTAAGCTCACCAGGTCCAGATTAATGTTCATGTTATTGTTATGGTTGAATACAAGCTGTGGCCATTTGCACCCAATTTTGCAGTGTTTTGTTGGGACATTGTGGAATAACTAAAGGAATGGACGGTTTTGAAAGTCCAACTGTCATGTGCATCTTCATAAGATTTCCAACATTTTGAAAGAAATTGATGTAATTTTTAGTGACTTTTTCCTTGTGATAATTGTTTCCCTGAGCTCATTTTTTCTTGGGCAACGGAGGTAGATCATCAGATTGTATAGTACTAATTACAGACATACACAAAACCCAAGCAGTATCGGTGTGATTGGCAATCAGTTGTTCATTTTATTTTTTTTGTGCTGAATAAGAGACTGTATCAGATTGTAAACCCGAAGAGACTCTCATAAAGCAATCCAATTTATCCTGCTGCTAAGTGTTTCAGGAATCATTCAGTTAATGAGAGAATGGAATAAAAAGTCATCCTCTAAATAAAATAAACTATAAATCCTTTCCGAAATTCAAGAAAGCATGCACTGGTCAAAGAATTAGATTACTGCACTGATGATTCATCCTTTAACTATGCAGAGTTTGTGGTTTAGAAAACTTGTGCCAGAGAATGACTCAAAAAGTTTTGGCTCAGACTTTAAAGAGATCATTACTAATCCTCTTAAAATGAGTGAATATGCAAGAAATGTTTTTGTCGATCGAGGAAAATATAAAGCACCCTCATTGTTTACATGGATCATATGTGAAACATGACCTTGTTTCTGAGGCACAGGATTTCGAATTACAATCACCATTAACAAGGGGGCACGTTTTAGAGTTACATTTTCTTCTGTAGACACTGTTGTTAGGATTCCTTGTCAAAGAGGTGAAACTTTGCAGGCCACAGTACTCAATCGTGTGGAAATTAAACATATTGTTGTGTTCTGCAGCTATTGTGTTTTCACAGTTTCTATGAAAATGTAATTAGGAATAGATCTCCCTTATTAACATTCTTGAATGTGTACGCTGTGCAGCATTTTTCTTTTTCCACCATACATAAAAAAAGGAAACACAATGCTGTAATTCATTCTTACCACATGTCTCTTTGCTAGGAAAATGCTTTCAGGAAGTGTGGTGTTCCTATCAGGTTACTATATTATTTTTGTTATGTCTGCATGGAAAAAGCTGTTCAATGATACAGGCTACGGTTTCATTAACTGTACAACTTTAATAACACTGACATACTCTGTTGATTCTTAACTTTGCTAATCAAATGTTTATGACTCTGCTCATTCCTGTCCCTATGTTTAGCCTGAAAATGTTTCTCACTTACAGTTACCACCTCTTCAGGTATGACCCGAAGTCTCGGGGTTTAAGCATGCCCTCTCCGGGCCCAGGCTCTCATTATGATTTCTCTGGGCCACCCACAGGGGGGATTGAATCTGTCTGTCTCCCCAGGCTGCGCGCTACCACAGTTGGTTGTAGGTTGCCAGGTGCCTTGTCCAGGGGTTAGGGGCCATTAGATTGTATTTTTTATTGTATTGTTCATGCCCACGGAGGACAAGGACGGTGATGAGGATGAGGACGGACTTCATCATGGCAGGGGTAAATGCCAGTTTAATTTACTTTATGCTGCTGATTTATGTTTTATTTAAATGGGCAAATGCACTATTATCCCTATCTGGATAATAATAATTTTGCCCATTACTGTACTGTAGTATGCATTGGGAGGGGGTGGGGGTGTATTTATAGCAATGTATTGCACATTTAATTTTTTCGACACAGGATTGGTACCGCAGGCCAGCAGGGACCACCGGACACCCGCAGGGACCACCCGAGGATCCCAGACACCCTGAGGACCATCCAACAACCCCCAGACCCATGTTGGCTTCAGGTATCAATTATGTGCAGAAAAAAATGCTTTTATGTGGTGTACAGGTGGTGGGTGGGTTGTGTATTGGTGGTTAGTACATATTGTAATGTTTTTTGGGGGCAGAGGGGGTGAGTGAAGGACCATGTAGCCCTTCACTCACCCCCTCTATCCACAGTAAACCTGCTATTGTGCCTTAACCTCTTTATTGCCTTAGCGGCTATCCACTGTAAAAATAAAATTACGTACATTTAATTTTTTTCATACCTTTAGAAGCATTGACCCTCGGAATCACGGCGTATCAGGAAGCTCTCATCCCGCGACGTCATCAAAGTCAATCAAACGCCATCCACCTTGAAGATCCGGAACAGGTAACAAAATTCTTCTTTCTTTTCTTTTATTAAGACCCAAATAAAAAATTGAACAAACTTGTTACTGTAGCGGCTATCCGCAAAGATAATGAAGCTGCTTTAATGTAATTTTTATTAATAGTGTGCGGGAGCAGGGGGTCTCCTGAGCTCAACCTCATTGATTTCAGCCTCGGGAACCCCCTTCTTCCCGAGTTACAGGCCTTGTTATGGGGTGCTGGTATCTCCTTCATTATGTAAATCCCCCGGTCAAGTGACGCGGATGATTTAAAAATGGCGGCGATACCAGCACCAGATGCCCCATACCAGGGCCTATAACTCAGGAAGCAGGGGGTCCCTGAGGCAGAAATAAAAGAGCTTCAGCTCAGGAGACCCCCTGCTCCTGCACTTTATTAATAAAAATTACATTAAAGCAGCTTCATTATCTTAGTGGATAGCCGCTAAGGCAATGAAGGGGTTAAGGCACAATAGCAGGTTTATTGAGGGCAGATGGGGTGAGTGAAGGGGGTACATGGTCCTTCACTCACCCCCTCTGCCCCATATAAACATTACAATATGTATTACCCCCCAATATACAACCCACCCATCCACTGTGCCCCCACACAAAAACATTTGTATTTTTTTCTGCACAGGATTGATGCCAAAGGCCGGTGGGGGCCCCTAGGTGGTCCCAACGGGTGTCTAGGGGTCCTCAGGTTGTCCTTGCGGGTCCCCACTGGCCTGCGGTACAAATTCTGTTGCAAAGAAAAAAATGTGGAATACATTGCAATAAATACACCTCCTCACCCCCCAACACATGCAGTATAGTGACAAAAAGAATAGAGGCTGGGGCGCTCCCTTGTTTCTTAGGCTTGTGATGTTGCCTGTTTTGTAATGTGTAACCAAAAAAAAAGGGTAGTGTTTTCTGCAGCTGGACCTGTAGAGAAGATAAAGCCCGGAATCTTCTTTAGAGTTGCAGTGGAGATGGTGGGTTGGTCAGCGCACGGGATTTTGCTCACAGGATGAAATGAGAGGATAAGGAACACTATCCTAATTACTGAACTGCCTAAACAATATGTGAGATAATCAGGATCCAAGTAATCTACTATGCAGAATTGATGACATGTGTGCATAATTAATTGTTGAACATATTATTACCACTGTATAAATCATGCATCCGCATTTTTTTCACTTTTTAATCATTCTTTATAGTCAATGTACAATATGTATAATACCCACTATTAAATAAAGGGTGTTTTCATCGTGTAACTCCTTGAAACACTAACTGATTGCAATCAACCAATTAACTAGGTTTCAAGCCTATAAGAAGGGAAGAAGGAAAAAACGAATGGCGCACAGCCAGGGAGCCAGGTGATGAGTAAAACTGCTTCTTAATTTGTGCATGCAGAGAGACAACAGGAGATCCCCTTGATGGGACAAGGACAGGAACCTCCTACGCGTTTAGGACCTGGGGGTCCTTTATCAAGGAGTGTGGGGTATGCTGGGATAAGGCACCTTAAATACCTGAGCAATGATGGGTAAATTGAGAAAATCTGTGCGAAATTTGCCCTCCGTCCAGTGCGCATGCGCGTGACGTCACTCGTGGCGCCGCGCCGACCACCCAAAGGTTTGTGGGTAAGGACCGCCCATGGTGAGTGTCCGCGCATGCTCAGACTGGAACGTGAGGCCAACAAAGCTCATCCAGTCTGTATCGCTACTCCTGCCCTCAGTGACGTCACCGCGGGTCTCCGATAGGCCGGTGCATGTCGCTGCATCACCAATGATGGTGCTGAACAGCCGTCATTGCACCAATCATACCAGGTCCCCCGCGCTCACACTAAAGGCTATTGCAGTGTACACAGACTGGGGCTGACTACAATAAACACTCACTAATGCCCCACAACAAGAACAAATCCATATAAACAAATCTTTAGATATACTTGTTGTGAGTTGGTGTTCTCATCCCTGCTGATCCCACATATAAAAAGACATACAGTGTAACATATATGACACCCTACTAAAATGACCACAACAATATCCTCATTATGCACTGTGCATTTTGAGATATTGTTCAAAACATATCTATACAAAGGATTAAATTAAAAACAAAATATACATTAAGCAAGACTTTTTGGGTATGCCTTCTCTTCCAAGTCCCCAAGGCTGAAGAAGAACAAATGTATGTTACTTTTATACAAGCAATTATCACTCTGCTTTGCTAATAAGCCATCAACATGATTAATATTACATAAACAGGTTGTATTTCCAACTGCAGGCGACTTAAGGTACTTGGTTTAAAGTTACAATTTTATAACTATAATTTTGACCACTATCAATTTTTTGAGATTTTCAAAGGGTTCCCAATTTGTTTGGGGGTAGAGTGCAACCGTGGTCCAAGCAAGACCACCATGAGTTATCTCACACCGAGTGAATTAGTATTATGCTGTGAAGAGGATGCTATTCTTTTTATTTTCTATCTATACTATAAGACTGTTGTAATATAGTTGATTAATATTTATGCAAAAAATGGGACAGGTTCCATTCTACGTTTAGACCCCAGGGAGTTCTAGTCTGGAGCATGAATATCCAGTAAGCCTCCCTGCGGTCTAGGAGGTTGAGTAAATCACCTCCTCTTTCTTTAGAGAAGATTTTTTCAATTCCCTGTACTTTTAGCCCATTGATGTTACCTTTAGGGCAATGTGTAAAATGTTTGGAGACCGGATGGGATGTGTCCCCTTTCTTAATGAGTCTGATATGTTCTAGTATTCTATTTTTTAGGGGTCTGATAGTCCTCCCTACGTAATTTATTCCGCACCCACAGGTCAGTAAATAGATTACATATTGAGTATCACAATTTATGAATGACTTGATCGGGAAGTTCTGATTGGATCTATAACCTCTAAATTGTTGTGAGGGTGTCACAAAAGGACAAATCTTACATCTCCCGCATCTGTATGATCCCTTTGTAACAAATTTTCTGGTAGAGGGGGGGGGAGGACGCCACATAGCTGGGTGATATATAAGCAGCAATAGTTTTTGCCTTGCGGTAAACAAAGGCACAACAAGTGTTTGAACGGGTAGTTGATGCTGACACCAAAGATATTTCAGATTTAAAAACACATTTCCAAAGGTTGGAGAGACTTTTGAT
>WSYH01002163.1:0-86972 GCA_036426205.1 Ascaphus truei | reverse complement strand
GGAGGCCAGTTAGTGAGGGTTATTTCCCCAGGTTCGGATTCCGGTTGGCAGCGAGTGTGATTAGGGGCCAGTTATGATCTGTTGGCTCCCCAGGATCCGATGCAGTGAGTGTGGGTGGCGCAGTTAGGAGGTGTTAGTGAGTTCCCACTTCCCGTGCAGCGAGTTGATGTAGGCATCATATAGAGTGAGGTGTTATTCCCACTTCTCCGGTGCAACGATGTGAGTAGGCACAGTTAGAGGCTTAGTTTCCCCACCTTTCCGCTGCAGTGAGTGTGAGTAGGTCAGCTTATGTGAGGCTTTGTTCCCACTTCCTGTGCAGAGTGTGAGTAGGCGCAGTTAGTGAGGCTTAGTTCCCACTCCGGTGCAGCGAGTGTGAGTGGGCGCAGTTAGTGAGGCGGTAGTTCCCACTATCCGTGCAAGCAGTGTGAGTAGGTGCATTTAGTGAGTGTCAGTTTCCCACTTCCGGTGCAGTGAGTGTGAGTATGTGCATTTAAGGGGCGACGTTATTTCCCACTTTTTCGGGTGCGTGAGTGTAGTGTGAGTAGGCGCAGTTAGTGAGGTGTTAGTTCCCCACTTCCGGTGCAGTGAGTGTGAGTAGGCGCAGTTAGTGAGGTGGTACTTCCCCACTTCCGGTGCAGTGAGTGTGAGTAGGCGCAGTTAGTGCGGTGTTAGTTCCCACTTCCGGTGCAGCGAGTGTGAGTAGGCACAGTTAGTGATGTGTTGGCTCCCCAGTTCCGGTGCAGTGAGTGTGAGTAGGCGCAGTTAGTGAGGCGTTGGTTCCCAGTTCTGGTGCAGCGAGTGTGAGTAGGTGCAGTTAGTGAGGCGTTAGTTCCCACTTCCAGTGCAGTGAGTGTGAGTAGGTGCAGTTAGTGAGGCGTTAGTTCCCCACTTCCGGTGCAGCGAGTGTGAGTAGGCGCAGTTAGTGAGGCGTTAGTTCCCCAGTACCAGTGCAGCGAGTGTGAGTAGGCACAGTTATTGAGGCTTGGTTCCCCACTCCCGGTGCAGTGAGTGTGAGTAGGCGCAGTTAGAGAGGCATTAGATCCGACTTCCGGTGCAGCGAGTGTGAGTAGGTGCAGTTAGTGAGGCATTAGTTCCCCAGTTCCGTGCAGCGAGTGTGAGTAGGCGCAGTTAGTGATGTGTTGGCTCCCCAGTTCCGGTGCAGTGAGTGTGAGTAGGCACAGATAGTGAGGCATTAGTTCCCACATCCGGTGCAGTGAGTGTGAGTAGGCGCAGTTAGTGAGGTGTTAGTTCCCCACTTCCGGTGCAGTGAGTGTGAGTAGGCGCAGTTAGTGAGGTGTTAGTTCCCACTTCCGGTGCAGCGAGTGTGAGTAGGCGCAGTTAGTGATGTGTTGGCTCCCCAATTCCGGTGCAGTGAGTGTGAGTAGGCGCAGTTAGTGAGGCGTTGGTTCCCAGTTCTGGTGCAGCAAGTGTGAGTAGGCGCAGTTAGTGAGGCGTTAGTTCCCACTTCCAGTGCAGTGAGTGTGTGTAGGCGCAGTTGGTGATGCGTTAGTTCCCACTTCCGGTGCCGTGAATATGAGTAGGCGCAGTTAGTGAGGGGGTAGTTCCCACTTCCAGTGCAGCGAGTGTGTGTAGGCGCAGTTAGTGAGGCGTTAGTTCCCCAGTTCCGGTGCAGTGAGTGTGAGTAGTTGCAGTTAGTGAGGTGGTAGTTCCCCACTTCCGGTGCAGCGAGTGTGAGTAGGCGCAGTTAGTGACGGGTTAGTTCCCCTGTTCCGGTGCAGCGAGTGTGAGTAGGCGCAGTTAGTGAGGGGTTAGTTCCCCACTTCCGGTGCAGCGAGTGTGAGTAGGCTCAGTTAGTGAGGGGGTAGTTCCCACTTCCAGTGCAGCGAGTGTGTGTAGGCGCAGTTATGTGAGGCGTTAGTTCCCCAGTTCCGGTGCAGTGAGTGTGAGTAGTTGCAGTTAGTGAGGTGGTAGTTCCCCACTTCCGGTGCAGCGAGTGTGAGTAGGCGCAGTTAGTGACGGGTTAGTTCCCCTGTTCCGGTGCAGCGAGTGTGAGTAGGCGCAGTTAGTGAGGGGTTAGTTCCCCACTTCCGGTGCAGCGAGTGTGAGTAGGCACAGTTAGTGAGGGTTTAGTTCCCCACTTCCGGTGCAGTGAGTGTGAGTAGGCACAGTTAGTGAGGGGTTAGTTCCCACTTCCGGTGCAGCAAGTGTGAGTAGACACAGTTAGTGAGGCGTTAGTTCCCACTTCCGATGCAGCGAGTGTGAGTAGGCGCAGTTAGTGATGTGTTGGCTCACCAGTTCCGGTGCAGTGAGTGTGAGTAGGCACAGTTAGTGAGGCGGTAATTCCCACTTCCGGTGCAGCGAGTACGAGTAGGCGCAGTTAGTGAGGCGTTAGTTCCCCACTTCCGGTGCAGCGAGTGTGAGTAGGCACAGTTAGAGAGGGGTTAGTTCCTCTCTTCCGGTGCAGTGAGTGTGAGTAGTCGCAGTTAGTGAGGGGTTAGTTCCCCACTTCCGGTGCAGTGAGTGTGAGTAGGCACAGATAGTGAGGGGTTGTTCCCCACTTCCGGTGCAGCGAGTGTGAGTTGGCGCAGTTAGTGATGTGTTAGTTCCCACTTCCAGTGCAGAGTGTGAGTAGGCACAGTTAGTGAGGTGTTAGTTCCCACTTCCAGTGCAGGGTGTGAGTAGGCGCAGTTAGTGAGGCGTTGGTTCCCAGTTCCGGTGCAGAGAATGTGAGTAGGCGCAGTTAGTGATGTGTTGGCTCCCCAGTTCCGGTGCAGTGAGTGTGAGTAGGCGCAGTTACTGAAGCGTTGGTTCCTACTTCCGGTGCAGCAAGTGTGAGTAGGCGCAGTTAGTGAGTGGTTAATTCCCACTTCCGGTGCAGCGAGTGTGAGTAGGTGCAGTTAGTGAGGTGTTATTTCCCACTTCCGGTGCAGCGAGTGTGAGTAGGCGCAGTTAGTGAGTCGTTAATTCCCACTTCCGGCGCAGTGAGTGTGAGTAGGTGCATTTAGTGCGACGTTAGTTCCTCACTTCCGGTGCAGTGAGTGTGAGTAGGCGCAGTTAGTGAGGTATTATTTCCCACTTCCGGTGCAGCGAGTGTGAGTAGGCGCAGTTAGTGAGGTGTTAGTTCCCCAGTTCCGGTGCAGCGAGTGTGAGAAGACGCAGTTAGTGAGGCGTTAGTTCCCCTGTTCCGGTGCAGGGAGTGTGAGTAGGCGCAGTTAGTGATGTGTTGGCTCCCCAGTCCCGGTGCAGTGAGTGTGAGTAGGCGCAGTTAGTGAGGTGTTAGTTCCCCACTTCCGGTGCAGTGAGTGTGAGTAGGCGCAGTGTTGGTTCCCATTTCCGGTGCAGCGAGTGTGAGTAGGTGCAGTTAGTGAGGTGTTAGTTCCCACTTCCGGTGCAGCGAGTGTGAGTAGGCACAGTTAGTGAGGCGTTAGTTCCTCACTTCCGGTGCAGTGAGAGTGAGTAGGCGCAGTTAGGGAGGCATTAGTTCCCACTTCTGGTGCAGCGAGTGTGAGTAGGTGCAGTTAGTGAGGCGTTAGTTCCCACAACCGGTGCAGCGAGTGTGAGTAGGCGCAGTTAGTGAGGCGTTAGTTCCCACTTCCGGTGCGGTGAGTATGAGTAGGCGCAGTTAGTGAGGCTTTAGTTCCCCACTTCCGGTGCAGATAGTATGAGTAGGCACAGTTAGTGAGGGGTTAGTTCCCCAGTTCCGGTGCAGTGAGTGTGAGTAGGCGCAGTTAGTGAGGCGTTAGTTTCCCACTTCCGGTGCAGCGAGTATGAGTAGGCACAGTTAGTGAGGGGTTAGTTCCCCACTTCCGGTGCAGTGAGTGTGAGTAGGCGCATTATGAGTGTTAGTGTTCCCACTCCAGTGGCAAGCAGGGTGAGGTCGCGCAGTATAGTGAAGCTTTAGTCCCACTTTCCGTGCAGTAGTGTGGTAGGGCCATTCAGTGAGGCGTTAGTTCCACTCTCCTTGCGTGAGGTATTAGTCGCAGTTTAGTGAGGCGTTAGTCCACTTCAGGTGGCAGCAGTGTTAGTAGGTGCAGTTAGTGAGGTGTTAGTTCCCCACTTCCTGTGCCATTAGTGTAGTAGGTGGCAGTTTAGTGCGCGTTAGTTCCCTACTTCCGGTGCAGTTTAGTGGATAGGCGCATTTTCGTGAGGTGTTCTTCCCACTTCCGGGCAGCAGCGAGTGTGAGTAGAGCGCAGTTAGTGAGGTGGTAACGTTCTCCCCCACTTCCGGTGCACGTTGAGTAGGTTAGGTCGCAGTTATTGCGGTGTTTAGTTTCCCACTTCCGGTGGCAGCGAGTGGGATAGGACATATGTGTGGTTGTCCTCCCGTTTTCCGGTGCAGCTGATTGTGAGTAGGGGCTGTCGTTAGGCGTTGTCCCATTCTGGTGCAGCAGAGTGGAGTAGGTCCGATTTAGTGTAGGCTGTTGCCCGTTTCCTATGCAGCTGAGTGTAGAGTAGGCGGCCGCTTATGTGCGGCTTTTCCCCAGTTACCGTGCAGTCAGTGTGAGTATGGCGCAGTTAGTAGAGTGAGTTAGTTCCCCACTACCAGTAGCAGCGATGTGATAGGCCAGTTATTGAGGCGTTGTTTCCTCCCCGACTTCCCGTGCAGTGAGTGAGTAGGACGCATTAGGAGGTTTGTAACACTCCGACTTCCGGTGCAGGAGTGTGAGTATGCGTAGCATTAGTGAGGCATTACTTCCCCATGTCCGTTGCAGCGATTGAGTAAGAAGCGCAGTTAGTGATGTGGGTAATTCCCACATTTCGGTGCAAGTGAAGTGTGATAGTAGCACGATTAGTGACGCATTAGTTCCGCACTTCACGTGCAGTGAAAGTTGGGGGGTTAAGGCCAGTAGGTGAGGTGTGTTGTCCCTCACTTCCGGTGCAGTGAGTGTGAGTGAGGCGCAGTTAGTGAGGGTTAGTTTCCCACTTCGGTCAGCGAGTTGAGTAGCGATCAGTTAGTTATTGTTCTCCCCTTCCGGTGCATCAAGTGATGATTAGTCAGTCATTAGTGAGGGTTTTATTCCCAGTTCATTGCATTCGATGTTTATCAGGTTGCAGTTTATGATGCGACTTTAGTTCCCACTTCCTGATGCATTGGAGTGTGAGTATGCACAGTTATTGAGGGGTCCTAGTTTCCCCTGGTTTCCGGTGCACGAGTGGTGATGGCCCTATTGGGTTTTTCCGCCGTAGAGGATTAGTGCGCAGTTGAGGGTAGCTCTCCCACGTTCCAGTGCACTGAGTGTGTGTGCGCGTTATGTAGGCGGGTATATTCCCTTCCGGTGTGCAGTGAGTGAGTATGTCGTTAGTGAGGTGGTAGTCCGCCACTTCCCGTTGCGCGAGTGTGAGTAGTTGCATTAGTGAGGGTTTAGTTATCCCTCTTCCGGTGTCAGGAGTGGTGAGTAGCGCAGTTAGTGTAGGGCGTAGTTCCACACTCCGTGTCCTGAGTGATGAGTAGGCACAGTTAGTAGTGAGCGGTTAGTTCCCCAGTCCGGACAATGGGTGTGATAGGCACAGTTAGTGAGGTAGTTCCCACTTCCGATCTGTGCAGTGTGAGTAGCACAGTTAGTTGAGGGTTACGTTCTCCACTTCCGAGGCCCGAGTGTGAGGCACAGTTAGTGGAGGGCTTAGTTCTCACTTCCTGTGCAGTGAGTGTGAGTAGGCCAGTTAGTGGGCGGTTATTTTCCACTTCCTGGTGCAGTGAGTGTGAGTAGGGCAGTAATGCGGCGTAGTTCCCACTTCCGGTGCAGGCGATGAGTAATGCAGTTAGTGACGGCTTCGTTCCCCCTTCCGGTGCAGTGATTGGAGTAGGCGCGTTCTTAGTGGCTTTATTCCCACTTCCGGGGCAGCGTGTGTATACGGCGCATTAGTGAGGCATTATTCCCTTTTCCCGGTGCAGTGTGAGAGGCGCCAGTTTAGTGATTGTATTTTCCACTTCCGGTGCAGTGGAGTGTGAGTTAGTTGACCTTTAGTGAGGTTGGTAGTCCCCGTCACGGTGCAGAGATGTGAGTAGGTCAGTTAGTAGTGCGTTAGTCCCACACTTCCGTGGTGCAGCAGAAGTGTGAGTAGTCAGTTAGTTGATGGCGGTTATTCCCACTTTCCGTGCAGTGGATGTGAGTAGGCGCAGTTAGTGAGGCTTAGTTCCCACTTCCGTGTGGCAGCGATTGAGTTGTGCAGTTAGTGAGGCGTTAGTTCGCCACTCCGCTCCGTGCAGCGAGGTCGTGAGGTAGGCCCGACATTATGAGCCCGGCGTTACGTTTTCCCACTTCCGTGAGCGAGTGTGAGTAGATCACTGAAAAGTGTCTGTGCGTCATCTTGTTAACGCGCCTCGGCGGTGCTGTAGCACGTTTTAGGGTGAGTGGCACTTGTTGTGAAGGTATTGCACTGTTGAAGTGGCACTAGTGAGGTGAGTGGCCACTTTTGAGAAGTGAGTGGCACTGTTGGGTAGGATGTGAGTGTGATGACACTGATTGGCGGAGTGAGTGTGCCACTTGATTGGGGTGTGTAGTCGCCACTGATTTGATCTCCTTATGCGCGTTCTTGATTTGGGCCTCAGTTTCTCTGATTTTGGGCTCAGTTCTATGCTCCTTTCGGATTTGGGCATCCTCTCTGGTGTGGGCTCAGTGTCACTGATTTGGGCTCTCTCTCCGGATTTGGCTCAGTCCTCTATTGCTAGACTTCTCTCGATGGCTCAACTCTCCATGGTCTCTTCGAGTTGGCTCAGTCTCTGCTGGTCTTTGGCTCGTCTCTCGGATCTCGGCATTCAGCGATCTATGTGGTCGCTGCTGTCTGCTCAGTTGATTTGGGCTCATTCAGCTCTCTGATTCCGCTCAGTCTCCGATCGTATGCGGCTCAAGTCTCTCGATGGCCTAGTTCTCGGGGCCTCAGTCTCTCTCGAGATTTGGCTCAGTTCTATCGGATTGGGCTCAGTCTCTCGGATGTGTGCAGTACTCACGCTGGCTCGTCCTCGGACTTTTGGATCAGTCGCTTGGTTTTGGGCTAGCTTCCACTCAGCACATCCCAATGACATTCTCTCAGCCCAGACCTCCACTATCCTCTCTCCGCATGTTCAAAATCTCTGTAAATGACTAATCAGTCCGTCTATAGCCAAGCTCCACTACCTCTCACACATACGGTATTAAACCTGTTATTTAATAGCCAACCAACCGTCCCTTTGTGCCGGACGGTTAATAGGAAGCCGGTACGCCCCGGGGGATTGCGTGTTTTCTAAACACCGTAATACACAAAAACTGCCCCAAAGGAAAGAGCCCCCAACAGAATAAGAGAAGACAGCTATAAGGCATACCAATTATTGTATTACATTGGATGACGGGTGACCGGTGCGCCCCCCACCCCCTGGAGAGACCCCCGGGGAGCCCCGTTCCCCATTCCGCGAGCATGCAGCTTCCCGCGGCGCTCATTAGGACTCCTGTCGTAGAGGCATGTGAGTGATTTTGGTCCAGCTGGTTAATGTTCATTGGTGATTGTGGTGAGTGACTCAGCTGAGAGACGGTTTGGTACAGGAGAAACACAGGACCGAGGCCTGAAGCCCGACACTGACCGCGGGCCTGAGACCGACAACTGACCCGGCCTGTAGCCGACACTGAGCCGGGCACTGGCCGAGCAATCGCCGGGCCGGACCGACCATTACCGGGGCCCTGAGCCGACACTGACCGGGGCCTGAGCCGACAGTGACCGGGGCCTGAGCCGACAGTTTTGGACGGGGCAATGAGCAACAGTGACCGAGGCCTGATCAGAACTGACCGGGGCCTGAGCCGACACTCACCGGGTCCGAGCATCACGTGAACGGGGCCTGAGCCGACTGTCGACTCCGGGGCCTGAGCCGAGCTGACGGCTGCC
This sequence comes from Ascaphus truei, assembly GCA_036426205.1. Classification (NCBI taxonomy): domain Eukaryota; kingdom Metazoa; phylum Chordata; class Amphibia; order Anura; family Ascaphidae; genus Ascaphus; species Ascaphus truei. The sequence goes on along the minus strand of WSYH01002163.1, from coordinate 79,157 downwards.
ATGAGCCCACACTGACCGCGGACCCTGAGGCCGACACCCTGACCAGACCGCGTGATCCGACAGTGTAGGGCCGGCGCTGGCTACATTGACCGGGTGCCTGAGCCGACACTGTCCCGAAGCCTGGAGCTGAGCTCACATGCCGGGCGAGCCGACACAGTGACTGGCCTGAGTTCCGACAGCGTACCGGGGCCTGACGCATGACCGGGCTGCGCGACACTGAACCGGGCCCTAGAGACCGACACTGAAGCCGGCCTGACGCCGACTTGAAGAGGCTCTGAGCCGTCACATGACCGGTGGCACTGAGGCCGACAGTGACCGGGGCCTGAGCCGACAGTGACCGGGGCCTGAGCCGACAGTGACGACGGGGCTGAGCGACATGGACCGGGCCTGCGCCGGCAGCTGACCGAGGGCCTGACCGACACTGACCGGGTGCCTGGAGCACGTACGGTGACCGAGGCCTGTGCCGTCAGCTCGACGGCCGGCGGCGGCTCTAGACGAAAGGACCGGGATAGCGAGTGATCGAGGCCTGAGCCCTAGAGTTGACGGGCCCTGAGACCACAGTGGGACCGGGCCTGCGTAGTGCCGCGACACGTGACCATGCCGGGGCCTGAGCCGACATGACCCGGTGCCTGAGCCACGTCCGCCGACAGTGACCGGGGCTGACGCGACACTGACCCGTAGCATATGAATCGGTCCTGCATGCACGCAAAGGGGGGCCAGGGGGGGCAATGCAGAAGCGAGGCCGCGGGCGCTAATAGTAGGGGTGTACTTAGTTAACAGTTTAGTTATGGGGGCGGAAAGTAAGGTGATTTATTCACGACAGGAAAATGCATGGCGGGATCTGCAAAATAAACACTGCCTCTAAGAAATCGCCCCCCTGATGTACAACGCACCATGCTCCGATGTACCACTGACACCCCTTATCACATACACGCCCCCTGATATACCATGCCCCCTTATCTATCAACCACGCCCCTGATCTCACCACCGCCCCCTGATATCTACCACGCCCCCCTGATCTCCAAAACGCCCCCCCTGATCTATCCACCAGCCCCCCCGCTCTAACCATTCCGTGTCCACACCTCCCTTTTTTGGTTTCAACCACCCCAGCCCCCTGCGTTGCTAACACCGCCCCCCCCTGATGTACCACCAAGCCGCCCCTCTGATGTACTGTTAACCGCCCCCGGTGATGTTACCACCGCCCCCTTATCCGAACACCACCGCCCCCTGTGATGTAACCACTGCCCCCGATCTACCACGCCCCCCTGACTATCCACCACACCGCCCCCTGCTGTAACCCTCTGCCCCCCTATCTACCACCGCCCACCTCCTGATCGTACCACCGGCCCCCGTGATGTAACCCACGCCCCCCCTTATATACCACGCCCCCTTATATCCACCACCCACACTAATATACAACCGCCCCGACATACCACCCCCCTCTGGATACTCCACCGCCCGCTGATTAATGCACTCCACAACATCCCCGTAAGCACGCCCTGTTCCCAGATACTCTGCCCCGCCGATTAACCACCCCCCGATGCCTACCATCGCCATCGATATACCATACGCCCATCGTCAACCACTAGAATCCGGGCAATACAATGCCACCAACCCAGCCAACCCTAATACCATTCGCCACCCTGATATTTACCACCCGCCCCCTGATCTACACCGCCCCCCTATCCTACCAAACACCCACCTCTACCACCGACCCCCCTGATCTACCACCGCCCCCTGATCTACCACCCCCAGTGATCACCACGCCCCCTGTATACCACCGCACACTGACTCCACCGCCCCCTGATCTACCACCGACCCCCGATATACCACCCCGATCGACCCGCATCTGAATTCTGACCCCTGATCTACCGACCGCCCCCTGTATCCCGCACCAATGACCCGCCCCGATATACCACCGCCCCTGATATCCATACACCCTACATTGCAATCCTGAAATATATGCATTGCACCCTGATATACCACCGCCGCCCTATATCCACACACCCCCCAATACCCCTGCACCCCGTAACCACCGCTCATGTCTACTGATTGACATACCGCCCTCTGATATACCACCCGCACCCTTGATATACCATCTGCCCCTGATATATCAATGACCCCATGATATCCCCGCCCCCTGATGTACCAACACGCCATACCCCACCGCCCCCTGATATAACCACGACCTGCACCCTGATCTACCATCGCTCCTGAAATACCATCGCACCTGATATACCACACCGCACCTCCTGATTACCCTCGACCCCTATATAACCCCCCGCCATATAACATCATCGCCCCCCTGATTATCCATCGCCCCCCCTGATTCCCAACCCGCCCCCTGTATACCACCGCCCTCTGATATCCAACCAGCCCCCTGATCTACCATCGCATCCTGAACATCATTGCACCCTTATATACCAACCACCACCGCCCCCTGATTTACCGACCCCCGACGCCCCTGATGTTACCACCGCCCCCTGATCTACACCGCGCCCCTGATGTACCCATACACCAGCCCCCTGTACCCCGCCCTCTGATATATACCACCCACCCCACACACCCACGCCCCTGATTTACCATCGCATCCTGTACATCGCACAACCCTGATGACACCTCAGACCTGATAACCACCGCCCCCTGATGTACCACCGACCCCTGATCTACCACCGCCCCCTGATGTACCACCGCCCCCCTGATGTACCACCGCCCCCTGATGTACCACCGCCCTCTGATATACCACCGCCCCCTGATTTACCATCGCATCCTGAAATACCATCGCACCCTGATATACCATCGCCCCCTGATATACCACCGCCCCCTGATATACCACCGCCCCCTGATATACCATCGCCCCCAGATATACCACCGCCCCCTTATATACCACCGCCCCCTGATCTACCATCGCATCCTGAAATACCATCGCACCCTGATATACCATCGCCCCCTGATATACCACTGCCCCTGATATACCACCGCCCCCCTGATCTACCACCGCCCCCCTGATCTACCACCGCCCCCGATCTACCACCGCCCCCTGATATACCACCGCCCCCTGATATACCATCGCACCATGATATACCACCGCCCCCTGATATACCACCGCCCCCTGATATAACACTGCCCCCTTATATACCACAATCCGTTTGTCAGGGGGTGGTAAGGGGTCATGCGCTGGTGCTTTACCCCTCGCGCGTCCCCGAGACACTAACAATTAACGCATGAAATGTGACCCTTGATCAGTTAGAATCTCACTTGGGAAACCTGCTCTAATGAAGATAACTAACAATGCCTCAGCTACTGCCCTAGCATCGATGGTGGCAAGTGCTACAGCCTCGGGGTACCGGGTGGAATAATCCACCACCGTGAGTACTGTATGTAACGCTTGCCCGCCCAACTGGGGATCATGAGGGGTCCCACTATATACATAACTATCCTCTGGAATGGATCCCCAATTACCGGTAACTGGTTCAGGGGTGCCCTCACCCAATCATCCACCTTACCTACTTGCTGGCAGGCATCACAGGACCGGCAGATTTCTGCCACTGCCCCTGATGCCCCCTGCCAATAGTAACGCTGCAACAGCCGGGCTCTCGTCCGAGTGACCCCCTGATACCAAGCTAGTGGATTTGAGTGAGCTATCTGTAACAACTGATGCCTATACTCCCTAGGTACCACTAGCTGTCTCCTACCGGTCCAGACCCTAACTAGACCCATAGCTGTCTGCTCTCTATATGAGCCCGTGGTGCCATGAGAACAGTTCTGACCCACTGCCTGAGTTAGGCTCGGACGCCCGGAGCCTCATGCACTCCAAGCTGGGATCATCCTCGCTGCATCCCTAAATTGTGTCCCTAATTCTGGCCACCCCTCCTTAGTCCCTAAGTCAGGGGACAGGGAAACAGGTAAAGGAGAAGGTAAGTCATCACACTGTCGTGACCCAGTCTGGCTTACCTGCCTAGTCTCCTCAGAGACCCCTGGAACTGTTGGTCCCAATGGTGGGGGGACGGCGAACCCGTCAGGTGCAACTCCTGATGACTGACTCCTGGTAATCGCTGCAACAGGAGCCAGCTCTGCCGTAAAAACACATGTTGCATGCCCTAGGTCATTGCCAAGGAGGACCTCAGCATCTAACTCGGGCAATACTCTCACCTCCCTCATTGCCACATCCGGCACCCCAATCAAGGAAGACCCGAGCAACCTGGATGGACCGTGGTCCATCGTCTGGCATGGTCACTTGCATCCCGGTGCCCGGGAGCAAATCCTCTGGCCGGACCATATCAGGTTGGACAAGGGTAACAGTGGCACCGGAGTCGAGCAAGCCGGCTGCTTGGCGATCTCCGATGGTCACTGTGCGCAGATGCTTTGTAAGGAATCGGCGAACACGTCCCCTGCGGTGCGTTCCCTTCTTACCTCCTGCTGCACAGCATCCCACTGCAAGCGGTCAGAGAGCGTGTTCCTCGCGGCGCGCTTCCTCCTTACCTCCTGCTGCACAGCATCCCGCTGCAAGAGAGCGCGTCCCTCGTGGTGCTCTTCCTCCTTGCCTTCTGCTTTACAGCCTCCCGCGCACCTTACAGAGCGCGCGCACCCACGGAGGGCTTTCAATGATCACACGGAGCTTGGCTACGCCCCTCCGCTGGTACCGTGCGGCCGCCCCGCGTGGTGCGCCCACATGACACGCGTGCACCGCTCTCCAGCTGCGCGTCAGCACTAATCTCTCTCCCACCTGTCTCCTGCACCTTGCAGCCTATCCCTACTTCTGCGGAGGCCACTCCTCCCCTCAGTCCTGTTCGTCCAGTTTTCCTATGTATGCTCAGCCTTTACTTTCATTCTTTGGCTGAGCATAGTTCATGGTAGCCTTGGGTTCCCACGTCCCTGCCCTGCCTTGTTCCTGTTGCGCTTTAACCCTCTGCTGCTTATCTCTTCTGTGTACCGACCCGGCTTGACTTTAGGACCTCTCTCAGGATTACCGACCCCGGCTTGCCTCCGACCATTCGCTATTCTCCATCCCTGACCACGGCTATCGGACCAACTACCTCCCTACTGGCTCCAACCCCAGACCTCTGCACTCCGGACACTGACTACCCTCCTGGCACCTACCTACGACCTCGGCAAGTTTTAAGACTAACCCACTCTCTCCAGCCCAGACCCGGCGACCTCAACTATCCACCCTCCAGGCGTGCCTGTGCTGCTGTGGGTGCGCAGTTTCATACTCAGCACCGGGGGTCCTGCCTTGTTCGCGGTGAGCGCAAGCGTTACAGTATGCTCAGCCCAACAAACGTGGACCCCACTGAGGTGGGCCAAGCAAGCCCTCTAGACCGTCTCTATCGGCTAGAGGCGCAGGTCAGCTCTCTAAACCAGGATTTTGCAAACTTCTCTCTGCGGCAGCAGCAAAATAGACCTACGAGACCGGCAGCGACTTTCTCATCCTCTTCGGAACTAACCACGTCTGCTGAACCGCGTCTCCTTACTCCTAACCGCTACGCTGGTGACCCCCATGAATGCAGAGGTTTTCTTAACCAATGTGGAATACAATTCGAATTAACCCCTTCTCGTTTTCTCTCTGCAAGGTCGAAAGTAGCCTAAATCATCGCCCTGCTGACCGGTGACGCCCTGGCCTGGGCATCCCCCATTTGGGAATAAAGACCAGAGATTACCCAGGACTGCCCTCACTTTATAAAAGAATTTAAGCAGGTCTTTGACACCCCGGGTCGCAAGATCACCACGGCATCCTCTCTCTTTCATATTTCTCAAGGTCTCTGGCCAGTCGCTAAATACGCTCTTGAGTTCCGGACCATCGCAGCAGAGACAGCCTGGAATGATAAGGCATTGTCTGCGGCCTTCTGGCAGGGGTTAGCCGAACCCCTCAAGGATCAACTGCCTGCTCAGGAAAGACCTACTAAATGAGAGGATCTCATTGCGGTATGTGTCCGTGTAGACCAGCGTCTCCATGAGAGGAAGGTTGAACGCTCTTACTCTCGGCTTCTTCCGGCCAGACCTTCTATCCACAATCTTGTTCCTATAGATCCTTCACTTTCAGACGATCCTGAACCTATGCAACTGAGAAGCCACTGACTATCTTTGTAATGCTCCGGCAGTATTCCAAGAATTCGTAATTGAGATTTTTCGAGAACTTCTCAATCTTTTTGTCATAGTCTATCTTGACGACATTCTCATCTTCTCTAAATCTCTCTCAGAACACATCCATCACACTAAGCTGGTCTTGTCTCGCCTTCGGGAGAATCTCCTACACGCCAAACTAGAGAAGTGCCTATTTCACCAGAAATCCATTTTTTTCCTGGGCTATATTATTTCGGACACCGGATTCTCCATGGACCATGCCAAACTCAAGGCAGTACTAGAATGGCCACAGCCGACCTCCTTGAAAGCAATTCAACGATTCTTAGGATTTGCTAATTATTATCGCAAATTCATTAAAAAATAATTCTTCTACTGTAGCTCCTATCACGGCCTTGACAAAGAAAGGAGCAAACACCTCTTCCTGGCCACCTGCGGCACTTCAAGCCTTCAAATCTCTCAAAGAAGCTGTTGGCTCTGCACCTATCGTGTCATCCAGATCCCAAACTACCATTTACTCTGGAGGTGGACACATCTGACGTTGGCACAGGCGCTATTCTTTCTCAAAGGTAATCCCCTTAGGCCAAGCTTCACCCCTGCGGTTTCTTTTCTAAGAAGTTTTCCTCAGCGGAACAGAATTATGATGTTGGCAACACAGAGCTCCTCGCTATCAAACTCGCACTACAAGAATGGAGGCACCTCTTGGAAGGTACTGAAAATCCCATTTCACTTCTCACAGATCATAAAAACCTGCTGTACAAAGAAAACGCCTGTTGTCTTGGAGCTCGTCAGGCTCGTTGGTCCCTCTTCTTCTCTAGATTCAATTATCTTATTTCTTATATTCCCGGGTCTAAAAACCTGAAAGCTGATGCACTGTCCCATGAGTTCGTGGTCGAAGACAAATCTGAAGATATATCGGAGACAATCCTTCCTTCCAAATACGTTATTTTTGCCAATTCTTTTGACGTTATGGATGACATTTTGGCTACTCAGACACGCATTCCCGATGATCTTGAGGTGCCGGATGGTTGTCTATATGCTGCTCCTTAATTTCGTAAGAAGATTCTAGACTGGGGTCATTCATTTAAGTCTGCCGGTCATCCTGATACCAGAAGAACTTCTAATCTCATCAGACGAACCTTCTGGTGGCCTACCTTGCTAAAGGACATTAAGGAATGAATACTATTTTGGTTGTCATCGACAGATTTTCAAAACAATCTCACTTCATCCCTCTCAAAGGCCTACCCAATTCCGCTACCTTAGCAGATATCTTTGTCAAAGAGATTTTTCGTATTCACGGGGTATCACTGACCATAGTATCCGACCGTGGGCCTCAATTCGTCTCTAAATTTTGGCGTGCATTCGCCCAAAGAATGGACATTGCTCTTCATGGTATCATCCCCAGACCAATGGGACAGACTGAACGAACTAACCAAACAATATTTACGGTGCTTCATTTCCGACGCCCAAGATGATTGGGTGGACCTTTTCCCATGGGCAGAGTTTGCCCACAATTTTTTAAGGAACTAATCTACACAAGAATCACCATTCTTCATCAGTTATGGATTTTACCCGGCACAGATTCCCATCTCCTCTTCTCCCTCTGGGGTCCCAGCAGCAGACAACAGAATCAATCCTTTACAAGAATCATGGAGGAGGATTCAGAGGATTCTTGTGGAAGCCACTCGCAGACAAAAGGTTCAAGCAGGCCGTCATCGGCGCAAGGTGCCCAACCTCAAACCAGGAAACAGGGTGTGGCTCTTTTCCAAAAATATCAGGCAGAAGACACCGACCCTCAAACTGGCCCCCAGATTCCTGGGTCCATTTTCCATTTTGGATCAAATCAATCCAGTCGTGTACAGGGTAAAACTGCCTCCTTCTATGAAAATACCTTCAGTCTTTCATATTTCTCTCCTTAAGCCTGGTTGTCAGAGTTCTCAAATTCCTAACACTTCTTCTACTCCTAAGCCGGTGATCGTCCAAGGACAAGAGGAGTATGAGATACAGTCCATCATCGACTCTAGAAGATCAAGTGGATCAGTCCAGTACTTAGGTCACTGGAAAGGGTTCGGACCCGAAGAGAGGTCCTGGATATCCCATCACCAAGTACATGCTCGCAGTTTGCTGGGGCACTTCCATGCCAGGTACCCCCACAAGCCATATTGGAGTCGTCCTGAGGCCGCTCCTCAAGGGGGGGAGTACTGTAAGAAATTGGGGAATAGGTCCCTTTCGGTGTGTTCCCTCCTTACCTCCTGCTGCACAGCAACTCGCTGTAAGCAGTTAGAGAGCGCGTTGATCGCGGCGCGCTTCCTCCTTGCCTCCTGCTGTACAGCCTCCTACGCATCTTACAGAGCGCACGTGCCCACGGAGGGCTTTCAAGGATCACACGGAGCTTGGCTCCACCCCTCCGCTGGTACCTCATGGCGCTCCCACGTGACACGCGTGCACTTCTCCCCAGCTGCGTGTCAACACTAATGTCTCTCCCACCTGTCTCCTCCACCTTGCAGCCTATCCCTGCTTCTACGGAGGCCGCGCCTCCGCTCCTCCCCTCAGTCCTGTTCGTCCAGTTTTCCTATACATGCTCAGCCTTTCCTTTCATTCCTTGGCTGAGCATAGTTCTTGGTAGCCTTGGGTTCCCACGTCCCTGCCTTGCCGTGTTCCTGTTGTGCTTTAACCCTCTGCTGCTTATCTCTTCTGTGTACCGACCCGGCATGACTTTAGGACCTCTCTCTGGATTACCGTCCCCAGCTTTCCTCTGACCATCCGCTATTCTCCATCCCTGACCACAGCTATCGGATCAACTACCTTCCTACTGGCTCCAACCCCAGACCACGGCACTCCGGACACTGACTACTCTCCTGGCACCTACCTACAACCTCGGCAAGTATCAAGACTAACCCACTCTCTCCAGCCCAGACCCGGCGATCTTGACTATCCACCCTCCAGACGTGCCTCCGCTGCTGTGGGTGCGCAGTTTCATACTTTCCCTCCTCAGTACCTGGGTCCCCCCTTGTTCGTGGTGAGCGCAAGCGTTACATGCTTCTGCCGGACATCGTTGGACTTCATCCCGACTGGTGCAATCTGAGGTCCCTGTCTCCGCTGCTGGTTCCTGGATGACAAGTGCAGATCTCTCCGTGGAGGTTCCCCGCGGGGCTAGTCTGACGGCTGTACTTGGCTCCTCTGTGTGCCCCAGCCGCACATGGGCAACCGGCCTCACCACTGGAGAGCGTTGCCCCTGATGGGGTCCACGGGACTTTGCATGGTCCAGACAGTCTGGTCTGATGTGAGCCACTTTGTTACACAGGTAACACCTCCTCTCATGCTTGAACTCTGCAGCTTTGGGTGCGCTGCCCTCTGCTGCAGGCTTGCTCGTCCACTGAGGGGTGGTTTTGGCTCCTCTCGCCAAAGTGGTTGTGTCCCTGGTATGCCCTTTTTGGGCATCAAAGCTCGACTGGTCATAAATTCATTAGCCATTTTAGCAGCTTCCATATGGGTTTTAGTTTTACAGTCAAAAACCTATGCCCTCACGTCTGAGGGACACTGCTATAAAAGTTGCTCCTGGAACATCAATCCAATAGTGTGTGGAACTTGGTGACACCACAACCCGCCCCCCACTGGGTCCGATGCAATGCCATGCGGGCCCTGTTCCAGACATAAGACTCCCGGTGGTAACTTTTGCCCGTCCGGAACATGCCCCAGTATGCTTCTGGGGTGAGGGAATATTGGGTGAGCAACATAGCCTTTACATGGTTATAATCATCACCATCCTCAGGCGGGATTACCGACAGAGTCTTCTTGGCCACACCGGACAATAAGGGGTTTAGTCGCAAAACCCAGTCCCGTTGTGGCACTCAGTACAGTCGTCATTGGGTCTCAAAGTCACTGAGAAACCCGTCGATCTTGTTAGTGCCATCAACGAATTTGTTGAAACTGTGGTGGTCCACTCGGGGGGTTTCCTGCTCCCTGTTGACCAGGTGGGAGTTGGGGGATGCTGTTCCGTGGATTGCTGCAAGCATCCTGATCCACTCATCTGTGGTAGCCCCCATCCCCATGAGGCTAGGAGTGCGGTGATGCCAGGGATGTCCGGTCCGATAGCCACATGGGGCTAACAATGCCGCACTCCAAGGAATCAGTCCCCCACCATTATCCCGATGAGCGCCCGCTCCCTCTCCATGTCCTTCCACCACCACCACAGGGGCTGGAATAACCACCTTCACCTTGGGTTGACTTGTGACCACTGAAACTGCAGCTGAGGGGACATTTCCCTCGGGTGAAGCAATACTGGCTTTGTGAAATTCCAAGTCCTCCTCCAGCTGTGTCTTTGACCGACCGACTGTCTGTCGGTAGCCCATAGCTTTCACACTGGGTCACAATCCTGGTGTGTTCCCATTACCAGTACCGTCCTGATCGCTTGTCCATGTTCACCCGCAGGCACTAAGCTAAGGGGTAAAGAGAACCTGTGTTTTCCCTGCCTTGTGAAACATGTGTAAGTTACCGCTTGTTTTGGGAGCTCGCAATCTTCGAGTTTCCCGCTATGTTATAAATCCCCACAGAGTTTATAACATAGGCTCAATCCCACCGCTGCCACCAGTTAAAAGCCTGTCATGGGAGACCAGGTTTCTTACCACCTTTTTATAACCGAGATTATTGATTGAGCAAAACAAGATGGTAAAATAAATGGTAATTTATTTCTCGTAGAAGACAGACACACAAAGTTACACAATTCAAGGTTAACACACTTACTGGGAAAAGGGCTAACAAATAAATCCGTTTTCGGAACGAAACTCCTTAAGATCATCTTTTTAGAGCACTTTCCAATGACTGGTAGTTACTCACAAAAGTCCTGGAACTGTTTTGGGCATGCAATCCCTGCTTCGACCGCTACGTTCCAAAAAGCTGGACTTTTCTGACTTGAAAATCCTTGAAGCCGGCTCGCGTCTATTCAGTTCTGAGCATCTTTGAATTTGCCGCTGTTGGTTTGGTGCTCGGAATCTCCCCTTCTCATTGGCTGCAAGCTCTCTTAATGCTTTCAGGCTTTCATTCACTAACCTGAACAGCCTATCAGAGCGTGGGAATTCTCCTGCCAGCCAATCACCAATTTGCCGGGTTGTAAAGCCAGGAGGGCACCTTTTCTCAGTCTGCAAAAGGGGCATGTGCCAACCTGGCACCTCTGCCTCTTTGCATACTGTGCCCACCCACTGCTCAAGCTCCACAGAGTCTGGTGTTGGGCAAATGGTTGCCGGAGAGCCTTGTGTTAGCCCAGGATGTGGGTACTCAGTACTCCTCAAATTAATTGTTCCACTCGGCGGGCGATCAACCCAGCCCGGGGCAACAACCTTATTTCTCACTACCCTTCGTAGGGCCACCTCCAGTCTACAGATACTGGAACCAGAAACAGTAAACCCGGCTGTGGGCACCCACCGTCCCTGCTGGGTCAATTGAGGATAATAGTTATAACACTTTATTTAGATGAATTAAAATAATGGAGGTGAATAACGACGATAGATGCGCCGGGACCCACAAACCGCTACAAGATGGGTGCTGGGGTCTAAAGCGTAGGGTGTAAAAAGTGTAGGGTGTAGGTAAACCTATAGGGGCCACACCCAAATAATCTATAACCAAAGTTAATGGACCCTTGGGCTAATAAGGGGTTAAATCATCTCTGTGAATATGCAGTATACATACGGAGAGGCTGATCGGGTGGATCAAAGAAGCTGAATAGCACAAGTACAAGAAGGTATCGGTACCCGCTAGATAATTGCTCTAAGTACAGATAAAATGTCACCTGTATAGGTATAAGGTGTGTTTAGTCCACACTGAGGTGCAGACAGCGATGGCAGAGTTACAGCTCCTGATATACTGTAGAGTCAGGCTACCTGGGATACACAGCAGCGGTGTGTCCTTGCAGGTAGCTAATCAGAGAGGGGTCTGGGGAATTAAATCTACCTTTCCTATGTACAAGGACCCACTTCAAATGGGCTTCCCCTGTCTGCTTCTCTGCTCCAGGATATCAAAGTGCTGCACACAGCGGCCCCTTTGAAATGTATATCCACACTCCTTCCCAGAGTGTCTCTCCCTCTCATAGTCTCCACACTCCTTCCCAGAGTGTCTCTCCGTCTGATAGTCTCCACACTCCTTCCCAGAGATGGACTTCAGCAAACTCCACACTCCTTCCCAGAGGTGGACTTCTGAGAGATTCTCCATAGTCCCTCCCAGAGTATCTCTCCCTCTGAGGGTAACTCAGATGGTCCTCTCCCTCTGAAGGATAACCTAATGCACTGTCCAGCAGCACACCTTATATACCCCTTGTTGGCTATTGAACAAAGGCAGCCAGCCAAGAGAAAACAGTGCCTGGGGCTCAGACCTGATAACTGATTCATGCATCTAATCCCCCACCTTTGTTCTGATCTATTTCTATGGAGAGCTTCAACTGTGTGAATTACTAGTCTTTTGCCCTAGAAATGACAGTAACAGTGGAATATCTTATTTTCTTTTTTGCATGTGTGGAAAGCGTAAATAAAAAACACAGTCTGAGGTTATTTTGAAACAGAATAACACGTGAATTTATTCAAGTCAAGTGCACAACGGAGACAGCTTCAAAACAAAAGCTCTCTAAATAATAACACGATATGCCATATATTTATACCCTAAATCCTAAAGCTCCACCCCTTTATGGGGGGGCTTGCACGTCACTAAACATTACCTCATTTTGTAATACATAACAATATTAAAGTTGATGTCATTTTGTAATACATAACAATATTGTATAACTACCTGTCAGCTAGAAACCATTCTGGGGTTAAATGGGATGTGCCTATTCTGTCGCCTAGCAATATGTTATGAGAATAAATTCTACTGCAAGAATCTAAACTTATCTCATGGGTTCTCATAACTTTTAGCCTGTTTACACTTTCAATTTGAAGCTGATTGGATGAGGAAGAGTCAATAAATTTAGCTAGGAGCGAAAAAATTCCATACCTCTGCTTCACACATTTGTTTATACAGAAATGAAACACAGAAATTAAGACTCACAAAGACAAGACAAGATGGCGGATTGAAATATTCACACAAAATGGCTTCATCCTAAATGCTGTTATGTTGTTATGCCAGACCCCCTAATGTCTCAACTTCGTCAGTCCCTCCTCTGATTCTTTAAAACATTGTTTTTTGAGAATTATTGGTATGATTTTAGTCCAGAAACACGTTGGGAGGCACAAGGGTGCTTCATCATTTCATAATGCTGCTTGAGGGTGTAGGACAGTGCACGAGGGTGCCTGCCAAATGTAGTCATAGTCTCGTATGGCGTTACAGCCAAATTCTTGTCCAGAGTTAGAACATTGTTCTTGGCATCTTCTTTCTTCAAGGGACTGCTGTAGATTGGTTCTGCAAACAATGGCATTATGTCTGCAGAGGGGGTTGCATATTTGTGGATCATGCCTTTGACAAAGGTAACACAAACATAGATGACAACGAGTATCACACTCACACACATTACCGCATTCAAAAATTTCGCTCCTAGTGATCCTACCAATCCAGTCAGCCCCAAAAGGTCCCAGTCTGTGTCACCTTCCTTCCTAAGTCTTTCTTGAATTTCTCCTATCTTATCTAACTCATGTTGTACCTTGCCACTCTGATCTTGAATGAAAACACAACATTGTTCTTTAATTAGGGCATATACACCTCCTTTTGATGCTAAAATGTAATCTAAAGCCATTCTGTTTTGTAAGGCCATAAGCCTGATCTAAACCTGTCAAAATTAAGGCCACATCCTTCCTGTAAATTGTTATCTGACTGAACATACATTTTTACACAGGTTTCATTGGTTGGTGGAGACACTTGACCCATAAATTGATTCTTGTTCCTAGTGTGTGATACACCCTTTAAAGAGGTTCCCTTAAAAAATGGGAAAATACAGAAATTATACACATAATACTAAAAACCTTATTTTATGCAAGCAACCTTTCTTTGGATATGCAGTTGCTAGATAAAGGAAATGGCATCTATCTCTATCATCATATATTTTCAGAATCATCACAACATTCTATTACTGAGAATTGAGGGGGTTTGGTATCTGTGGAAGCGAAATGCATGATCCTCCCCCCTGCACACATTATATACATCATTCACTCAGAATATCAGAACAGACAATGTCTGCGATGGTCAACATGGCTGACTTATGATCCTATCCTTGTGGCTGACACACCCCCTGGGTGACCCCCTCCTCTCGGTGGAGGTGCAACACACTTCTGGATCAAAGTTTTGCTCCATATGACACATACATAGAGAGTGATGAGTACTGCCAAAACACATACAAGAGCTTTCACAAGCCACGCTTCCAGGAAACCAATCCTCCCAGCAAGGCTCAATTCTACATACACCTTAAATTTCTAACTTAAACACACTCTAAAGAATAAAAATATTGAGTCTCTGAAAAATGAAATGTTCTGATAGAAATCAGGAATATTGAGTCTCTAAAAAATAGAATGTTTTGAGTCTTTGAAAAAATGAAATGTTCCTGATAAGACCAGGCCTCTGCCTGGTATCTTATTTTCCTCGTTGGTTAACGGTCAAAGTTTATGTCTCGTCAAAACGTTAACTTGATGCGGCTGTGCTTTAGATGACTTTGGTCTTTGGTGGAGCTGGAATGAGCTTTACTGTACTTTGGGTCCAGGGAAAGAACTCTGCCACTTTAATTGCTGTATTGGTGGTTAGTATGGGCCTTTTCATCTGGGATGAAGAGCATGCTTGTTTAGGAACTACTTGACCTTTAACCCTGTCTCGTGTAGGTGCACTTTTATCATACCTTATGCCTAGAGAGACTCAAAAAAATATATTAGTGGCATACAATACTTATTAATTGTTTTATTACCAATAGATGGTCCTTAATTTGTTCCTTTGAACTACTGATAGTCATAAGTCATCCCATAAGTGTCTCATAGGGAGATAATTTATACCTAGGAACAAATTCTTGTATCAATGTGTTTACTACTGTCGTAACATCCGCATATAGGCAGAGGTATCTCCTATTAATGCTCCTCATATTTAAAACTAAGCAGCTAATGTGGACTTTACTGTACTACAATCTAAGTTCCTAAGGCTTTGGGCCTCAGTCATTGTCTAACCAATTGCTTCCATAATCAACTCTATCCTGTCTACAGGCCATATCCCTAAGACCTGGAAAACTACCAGAGTTGTCCCAATCTTCAAAAGTGGGGACAAAAACACTGTCTCAAACTACAGACCAATATCTCTTCTCCCCATACACACTTGCTCTCATTCATGCCTCACTATCATCTCCTCCGATGCAAATGGTATCAACCTTTTCATAAAATACTAACTAACCTTAAAACTTGCCCCACAAATTAAACATCCCAATAGCCTGCACTCATGGCTATTATTTCACACACAGTCACTCCTACCACACCCATTGTGGCCAAGCACTGCCATCTACAGCACTTATTCCCTCACCTGCTATCTCTGTAAATTTCCCTTAAACCTTAGATTGTAAGCTCTTAAGGGCAGGGATTTCCTTTCCTATTGTCTGATTTTGCTGCACTTACTATTCTATTATAATTCCCTCTACTGTATTCTTTATGAAGTGCTGAGAACATTTTTGACGCTATATATAAAGTCATACACTGCAATACACTACTATCCAAAGTCATGGACAAAAATGTGTTCACTCCCAATTAAACAATTACTATACTAAGACAAATGCCCCTAGCCAATTCCAGTCAGGCCTCCACCCCAAACACTCCATTGTAACTCTTCTGCTAAAATGTGAAATGCCTTGCATATAATATATATACCCTGCTCACTTATGTAATTGTATTTGTAACTATGTATCACCTGTCCTTTAACTCTATACCTAGAACATATCCAAAAACGAGAGGTGACTCCCAATGCACCACTTTGGCAAAACATTCTACAAATATTTTAACAATAACTACTGCTTATAATAAAATTGTACACCTATGGAAAAATAAATGGTTAAAAGTTATAAAATATATCACATATTCAGTTAATAGACAAATGATTTTGTATAAGACTTCACACTAATGTCTTGCTTTATATAATCTCTTTGCACAGTGCTGAGCACACGGTCAGCTTTATCATTTTAAAGACACTCTGCATATTCATCTGACTAAAGAAAAAATATTTTCTATAAGACTTGTTTCCGGGCAAAGAGCCATTTTGTTTCTGGGCGTTTCGCCAATTGACCCTGAAAAGATAAGATAACGGTACACCACGGCTTCCTCCTGAAAAATAATTATTATTGGATTGGAACTTTTGCTTAAAGTTTATATACATGGAGCTTTATCCAGAGCCCTAAGAACTACATTTTTTATGACCTTTCAAAAATTAACCAACGGGCTTTTATATAGCTGAGGTTCATATAACTTCTTAACACACAAATAACGCCACACGCTCATGCTATCTCCCTCCACTCAGTTCTCTTTAATGCCTTCTGTATGAACTTTCATAGTTTCACTGATTTAATTCACTACAAATTTATGCTATCCTGTTGCAATTCTGTCCTTTCTCAAGCTACACAAACCTATTTCTTTCCATTAATCAACACTCATAAGTCTACCCCACACAAATTCTTCCTTCATCTCACCTCAGGACTTTTGCTGACTATTTTTAAGAAAGAGGTTGAATCCATACACCAGAACATATCCTCTTTTTCCTCCTATCCTACTTTGCTTCCAACTCTCTACCTGCTTTCCTTGACTCTTTTTCCACTGTCTCAAAAGAGTGTCACCATCACTGTTGATCTCCTCTTCTCCCTCTAATCTGCTACATTTCCATTCTCCTTCAAAAATATAATAGTTATACCATGACTCAAAAATAGCAAGCTTGACCCTACCTCTCTTTCTAACTACTGAACTTGTCTTGCATTCTCCTGCTTGCTCCATTTTCTCACACCCATTCTCTCCTTAACCCTCTACAATATGACTTCTGCACTGCTCCCTCCACGGAGACAATTCTCACTAAAATAACTCATGAACTACATGCTGCCCAAGACAGAGGTCATCACACTCTGCTCCTATTACTCTCTGCAGCATTTGCCTCTGTGAACCACACTCTTCTCTTTTCTCTGTACACACTCTCTCTAATTGACCTAATAACATCTCTTGGGTTTAAATATCACCACTATGCTGACAACACCCTCATTTACTTTTCAACCCCTGACCTTACACCTGCCATACAAACCTACGTTTCTGAATGTCTCTCTGTTATCTCATCCTGGAAGACCCTCTTTCGCCTTAAATTTAACATGGCAAAAACAGAGTTCCTCATATCTCAACTTCGTCACATGTTAATTCCATCACCACACAATTACCAAGTATTTAATTTGGGAGGAATTTTCTAACACAGGCATAAATACAGCAATATGGTAATTATGTAAAAGACAGGACTTAGCATTACACACAGCTAGCCCAAATCCCATCAAAGAACAATGTTGATTGGGGGAAAGGATTGTCACAAAGAAAAGAATACAGGCTTTGAAAAACATTCTTACAAACAATTGACACATTCCCAGTTCTTCCCAGATATCAAAGACATTTGGCTGGATGAAATATTACTAGGACAGCCAAGTTGCATGGTTTTATAGGGGTAAATAGCTGGGATTTCTCCCCACTAGGTCAGCCAGCGACCCCTACCATCAGCCGTTATCTCATAAAGATACAGTACAGATAAAAATGTGACCTGGAAGGGTATGTGGTGTATTTACACACTGAGCAGCAGACACCAAAGGCAGAGTGAGCCTGCAACAAAGTAACAGCTCCTGATACAGTGTCAAGCGCCTCGGGATACACAGTAAGGCCGCGTCCAGGCTGAGAGCGAGCGCTCTTGAGTGCCATGCTGTGAGAGCAGGGCCGATTAGTGTCCAGGGTAGCTGCACGAGCGAGGGGGGGGGGCGTGCCGTGATGTCACGTGAGTGGTTCGCCCTGATTGGCTGAACCGTGCACGTGACCAGGGCAAACGCGACAAATTCAAATTCGCAATGTGTTCACGCTGAGCACGAGGGCGCATGCGCGCTCAGCTCCATGCTTTGTGCATGCGCTCGGCGAGAACAAATGCCTCAACGAGGACGGCCATAGAGTGCGCATCGGCGACGGCACAGCCGATTTTTCACACAACGTTATAATTTGATTGTGTCACGCGACAGCCGCGTCACTTGAGCGGTTCCACCAATGTGGACGAAACAGCTCTGTGACGTTACGGCCACGCTTCCACCACGCCTCCCCATCAATTCTCCCCCTAGGCCACAAATGGACTATGCTGCAGGCGCGAATGACGCCACGCGCTCCGTCGTGCGCATGCACCCAGAGTGGCCTCGGCCTAATGGTGTGTCCTTGCAAGTAGTTTACTCAGAGAGCAGAGACAGGCGGTGGAAGAGTCCCTACAAACCTCCCTCATTTACCCCGAGTTATTTAGTAGTTGTTGCGACTCCATCCTCACCCTCACCACGATGACCGCTTCACTACCCTGGCAGAATTGTTATCTAACAAACCTAACTTTCATGTGTGGCAAACCGGAGCTGAAAATGTGTTCTGAGGTCCTGAGACCAATTCGTAACAACTCAAGGTACGGTGGGAGATCTTTGTCTATCAAAATGTTTTCAATAGCAGATTTGATACCTAGAGCTCTACGTGTCAATCTATCCCCAGCACACCGCATCGTTGATGAAAAGTTCAGTAGATCATGAGAGAAAGTCCTATCACACAAAGGAAAGACTCGCCTCCGTCAGCCAAGAACTTCACCAGCAGCTTAAAGACTACGGGACCTGAAAAACAAATGGGGCGTTCACGGACCTGGGACTGAAACTCAGAAATTAAAGAGATACATTCGCCGCTGAATAAAAAGAATGAAAACATAATAACTTCTTCCGAGACACCAAGGACTTCCCAGAAGGAACGGCATGCAGATATGAATTCAATGCAAAGCCAGGAATGAAAGGGTTAACCCCATTACTTATGTCTCGTTACAGGCGCGTTACAGGCACGTTACCGGCACGTTACAGGCACGTTGCCGGCACGTTACAGGCACGTTACCGGCACGTTACCGGCACGTTACCGGCACGTTACAGGCACGTTACAGGCACGGTACAGGCACGTTACAGGCACGTTACCGGCTCGTTACAGGCACGTTGCCGGCACGTTACATGCACGTTACAGGCACGTTACCGGCTCGTTACAGGCACGTTGCCGGCACGTTACAGGCACGTTACATGCACCTTACAGATTGCTCCTTCAATGCCAGAGAGGTTTTTGCGAGGCACTGTCCTGTGTGATGGAGGCCTCACTGACACGTGGGGTTAATAACCTGAGAGTGAAAGATTTTCCCAGTGTGTAAAGTCTCTATAAACCCGAAGGGATTCCCATTTATAAAGGTGTTATTAATGAGAGGAAGTCCCCGGAGGACCCGGACACTGTATAAATACGGCCAGCTCTCCGGGATCTGCATTAAACGGGCAGCTCTGGGCATCTCATCTCCTCCAAAGAGTCCCCATTATATTATACCCATTCTCAGCTCCCACTGGCCAGCTTTATAACCACCGACCGAACCACTGGGAAAAAAGGGAGACGTTTCGGAGAGAGACGAAGATGCACAATTACAAAGAGACACGCGTGGCTTGTCATGCTTCTCACACTGGAGCATTGTAAAGGTACTTGTGGGATTTTAATTGTATCGTGGAGTATTGTGATGGAAAGGGGGTTATACAGTACTCCTTCTTAGCAGAGGGATATATCTCTGAGCATTGCGTGACGTACAGTACTCCTTGTTAGCAGAGGGATATATCTCTGAGATTGCGTGACATACAGTACTCCTTGTTAGCAGAGGGATATATCTCTGAACATTGCGTGACATACAGTACTCCTTGTTAGCAGAGGGATATATCTCTGAACATTGCGTGACATACAGTACTCCTTGTTAGCAGAGGGATACAGCTCTGAACATTGCGTGACATACAGTACTCCTTGTTAGCAGAGGGATATATCTCTGAACATTGCGTGACATACAGTACTCCTTGTTAGAAGAGGGATATATCTCTGAACATTGCGTGACATACAGTACTCCTTGTTAGCAGAGGGATATATCTCTGAACATTGCGTGACATACAGTACTCCTTGTTAGCAGGGGGATATATCTCTGAACATTGCGTGACGTACAGGACCCTGTTACAGAGGATATATTCTCTTAGCATTGCGTGACATACAGTACTCCTTGTTAGCAGAGGGATATCCTCTGAACATTTGCGTGACTACAGTACTCTTGTTAGCAGAGGGATTATCCTGAGATTGTGTGACTACAGTACTCCTTGTTAGCAGAGGGATATACTCTGACTGTCGGACATACAGTACCATCCTTTGTTAGCAGAGGGATATATCTCTGAACATTGCGTGACATACAGTACTCTTGTTAGCAGAGGGATATACTCTGAACATGCGTGACTCAGTACTCCTGTTAGCAAGGATAATCTCTGACATTGCGTGACATACAGTACTCCTTGTTAGAAGGGATATATCTCTGACATTGCGTGACATACAGTACTCCTTGTTAGCAAGGATATATCTCTGAACATTGCGTGACATACAGTACTCCTGTTAGCAGAGTGATATATCTCTGAGCATTGCGTGACATACAGTACTTCTTGTTAGCAGAGGGATATATCTCTGAACATTGCGTGACATACAGTACTCCTTGTTAGCAGAGGGATATATCTCTGAACATTGCGTGACATACAGTACTCCTTGTTAGCAGAGGGATATATCTCTGAACATTGCGTGACATACGTAACTCCTTGTTAGCAGAGGATATATCTCTGACATTGCGTGCATACATACTCTTGTTAGCAGAGGGATATATCTCTGAACATTGCGTGACTACAGTACTCCTTGTTAGCAGAGGATTATTCGAACATTGCGTGACATACATACTCTTGTTAGCAGAGGATATATCTCTGACATTGCGTGACAGTACATTACTCTTGTTAGCAAGGGATATATCTCTGACATTGCGTGACGTACAGTACTCCTTGTTAGCAGAGGGTATATCTCTGAACATGCGTGACATACAGTACTACTCTTGTTAGCAGAGGGATATATCTCTGAACATTGCGTGACATACAGTACCCTTGTTAGCAGAGGGATATATCTCTGAACATTCGTGCCATACATTACTCCTTGTTAGCAGAGGGATTATCTCTGACTTGCGTGACATACAGTACTCTTGTTAGCAAGGGATATATCTCTGAGCATTGCGTGACATACAGTACTCCTTGTTAGCAGAGGAGATATATCTCTGAGCATTGCGTGACTAACAGTACTCCTTGTTAGCAGAGGGATATATCTCTGAACATTGCGTGACATCAGTACTCCTTAGCAGAGGATATATCTCTGAACATTGCGTGACATCAGTACTCCTTGTTAGCAGAGGATATATCTCTGAACTTGCGTGACATACAGTACTCCTTGTTAGCAGAGGATATATTCTTGAACATTGCGTGCATCACAGTACTCCTTGTTAGCAGAGGATATTATCTCTGAAATTGCGTGACATACAGTACTCCTTGTTAGCAGATGGATATATCTCTGAACATTGCGTGACATACAGTACTCCTTGTTAGCAGAGGGATATATCTCTGAGATTAGGTGACGTACAGTACTCCTTGTTAGCAGAGGGATATATCTCTGAACATTGCGTGACATACAGTACTCCTTGTTAGCAGAGGGATATATCTCTGAACATTGCGTGACATACAGTCCTCCTTGTTAGCAGAGGGATATATCTCTGAACATTGCGTGACATACAGTACTCCTTGTTAGCAGAGGGATTAATCTCGAATTAGCGTGACGTACATACGTCCTTGTTAGCAGAGGGTATATCTCTGAACATTGCGTGACATCAGTACTCCTTGTTACCAGAGGATATACTCTGAACATTGCGTGACATACAGTACTCCTGTTACAGAGGGATTCTCTGAATTGCGTGACTACAGTACTCTTGTTAGCAGTGGATATATCTCTGAACATTGCGTGACATACAGTATCCTTGTTAGCAGAGGGATATATCTCTAACATTGCGTGACATACAGTACCCTTGTTAGCAGAGGGATTATCTCTGAACATTGCGTGACATACAGTACTCCTTGTTAGCAGAGGGATACTCTGAACATTGCGTGACGTACAGTACCCTTGTTAGCAAGAGATATATCTGCACATTGTCGGACATACAGTACTCCTTGTTAGCAGAGGGATATATCTCTGAACATTGCGTGTCACAGTACTCCTTGTTAGCAGAGGGATATATCCTCTGAACATTGCGTGACATACAGTACTCCTTGTTAGCAAGGGATATCTCTGAACATTGCGTGACCTACAGTACTCCTTGTTAGCAGAGGGATATATCTCTGAACATTGCGTGACATACAGTACTCCTGTGTAGCAAGAGATATATCTCTGAACATTGCGTGACATACAGTACTCTTGTTAGCAGAGGGATATATCTCTGAACATTGCGTGACATACAGTACTCCTTTTAGCAGAGGGATATATCTCTGAACATTGCTGACTACAGTACTCCTTGTTAGCAGGAGATATATCTCTGAACATTGCGTGACATACAGTACTTCTGTTAGCAAGGGATATATCTCTGAAGCTTTACATACAGTACTCCTTGTAGCAGAGGATATATCTCTGACATTGCGTGACATACAGTACTCCTTGTTAGCAGAGGATATATCTCTGAACATGTTGTGACATACATACTCCTTGTTAGCAGAGGGATATATCTCTGAGACTGCGTGACATACAGTACTCCTTGTTAGCAGAGGGATATATCTCTGACATTGCTGACATACAAGTACTCCTTGTTAGCAGAGGGATATAGCTCTGAGCATTGCGTGACATACAGTACTCCTTGTTAGCAGAGGGATATATCTCTGACATTGCGTGACATACATTACTCCTTGTTAGCAAGGGATATACTCTGAACATTGCGTGACTACAGTACTCTTGTTAGCAAGGGATATATCTCTGACATTGCGTGACATACATACTCCTTGTTAGCAGAGGGATAATCTCTGAATTGCGTGACATACATTACTCCTGTGTAGCAGAGAATATATCTCTGAACATTGCGCTGACATACAGTACTCCTTGTTAGCAGAGGGATATATCTCTGAATTTGCGTGACTACAGTACTCCTTGTTAGCAGAGGGATATACTCTGAACATTGCGTGACATACAGTACTCCTGTTAGCAGAGGGATATATCCTGACACTTGCTGACATACAGTACTCCTTGTTAGCAGAGGGATATAGCTCTGACAGTGCGTGACATACAGTACCCTTGTTTAGCAGAGGGATATATCCTGACATTGCGTGACATACATTACTCCTTGTTAGCAGAGGGATATAGCTCCTGACATTGCTTACATACAGTACTCCTTGTTTAGCAGAGGGATATACTCTGACATTCGTGACAGTACTGACTCCTTGTAGCAGAGGGATATACTCTGACATTGCGTGACATACAGTACTCCTTGTTACAGACAGGGATATATCTCTGAATTGCGTGACGTACATACTCCTTGTTAGCAGAGGGATATAGCTCGTGACATTGCGTGACATACAGTACTCCTTGTTAGCAGGGATATATCTCTGACCATTGCGTGACATACAGACCCTTGTTAGCGAGGGATATATCTCTGAACATTGCGTGCATAAAGTACTCTCCTTGTTAAGCAGAGGATATATCTCTGAACATGCGTAACATACAACTCCTTGTTAGCAGAGGGATATATCTCTGAAAATTGCGTGACATACAGTACTCCTTGTTAGCAGAGGGATATATTCTGACATTGCGTGTCATACAGTACTCCTTGTTATGCAGAGATATATCTCTGAGCATTGCATGAATCAGTACTCCTGTTACAAGGGATAATCTCTGAGCATTGCTGACATACAGTACTCTCCATGTTAGCAGAGGGATATATCTCTGAACATTGCGGTCATACAGTCTCCTTGTTAGCAGGGGATATATCTCTGAACATTGCTGTACATACAGTACTCCCTGTTAGCAGAGGGATATATCTCTGAACATTGCGTACATACAGTACTCCTTGTTAGCAGAGGGATATATCTCTGAACATGCGTGACATACAGTACTCCTTGTTAGCAGGGGATATACTCTGACATTGCGTGACTACAGTACTCCTTGTTAGCATGGGGATATAGCTCTGACATTGCGTGACATACAGTACTCCTTGTTAGCAGAGGGATTATCTCTGAACATTGCGTGACATACAGTACTCCTTGTTAGCAGAGGGTATATCCTCGTGAACATTGCGTGACGTACAGACTTCCTTGTTAGCAGAGGGATATAGCTCTGAACATTGCGTGACATACAGTACTCCTTGTTAGCAGAGGATATATCTCTGAACATTCGTGCATACAGTACCCTTGTTAGCAGAGGGATATAGCTCTGACATTGCGTGACATACATTACTCGTGTTAGCAGAGGGATATATCTCTGAACATTGCGTGACTACAGTACTCCTGTTAGCAGAGGGATATACTCTGAACATTGCGTGACATACAGTACTCCTTGTTAGCAGAGGGATATAGCTTCTGCATCGCGTGACATACGTACTCCTTGTTCAGCAAGGATTATCTCTGAACTTGCGGTGACATACAGTACTCCTGTTAGCAGAGGGATATATCTCTGAACATTGCGTGACTACAGTACTCCTGTGTAGCAGAGGGATATAGCTCGACATGCGTGACTACAGTACTCCTTGTTAGCAGAGGGATATACTCTGACATTGCGTGACTACAGTACTCCTTGTTATCAGAGGGATATATCTCTGAACATTGCGTGACTTAACTTAACTCCTTGTTAGCAAGGGATTATCTCTGAACATTGCGTGAATAAGTACTCCTTGTTAGCAGAGGATATATCTCTGAACATTGCGTGACATACAGTACTCCTTGTTAGCAGAGGGATATATCTCTGAGATTGCGTTGACAATACAGTACTCCTTGTTAGCAAGGGATATATCTCTGAACATTGCGTGACATACGTACTCCTTGTTAGCAGAGGGATATATCTCTGAACATTGCGTGACTATACAGTACTCCTTGTTAGCAGAGGATATATCTCTGAACATTGCTGAGTACAGTACTTCTTGTAGCAGAGATATATCTCTGAACATTGCGTGACATACATATCCTTTGTTAGCAGGGGATATATCTACATTGCGTGACTACAGTACTCCTTGTTAGCAGAGGGATATATCTCTGAACATTGCGTGACATACAGTACTCCTTGTTAGCAGAGGGATATATCTCTGAACATGGCGTGACATACAGTACTCTTGTTAGCAGAGGGATATATCTCTGAACATTGCGTGACATACAGTACTCCTTGTAGCGAGAGGATATATCTCTGAACATTGCTTGACATACAGTACTCCTTGTTAGCAGAGGGATATACTCTGAGATTGCGTGACATACAGTACTCCTTGTGACAGAGGGATATATCTCTGAGATTGCGTGACTACAGTACTCCTTGTTAGCAGAGGGATATATCTCTGAACATTGCGTGACATACAGTACTCCTTGTAGCAGAGGATTATCTCTGAACATTGCGTGACATACAGTACTCCTGTTAGCAGAGGATATTCTCTGAACATTCGTGACATACAGTACCTTTGTTAGCGAGGGATATATCTCTGAACATTGCGTGACTACGTACTCCTTGTTAGCAGAGGGATATATCTCTGAACATTGCGTGACATACAGTACTCCTTGTTAGCAGAGGATATATCTCTGAACATTGCGTGACATCCAGTACTCCTTGTTACAGAGGGATATACTCTGAGATTGCGTGACATACAGTACTCTCCTTGTTAGCAGGGATATATCTCTGAATTAGCGTGACATACAGTACTCTTGTTAGCAGAGGGATATATCTCTGAACATTGCGTGACATACATGCTACTCCTTGTTAGCAGAGGGATTCTCTGACATTGCGTGACATACAGTACTCCTTGTTAGCAAGGGATATATCTCTCCATTGCGTACATACAGTACTCCTTTTAGCAGAGGATATCTCTGAACATTGCGTGACATACAGTACCCTTGTTAGCAGAGGGATATATTCTGACATGCGTGACGTACAGTACTCCTTGTTAGCAGAGGGATATATCTCTGACATTGCGTGACATACAGTACTCCTTGTTAGCAGAGGGATATATCTGCATTGCGTCAGACAATACTCCTTGTTAGCAGAGGATATATCTCTGAACATTGCGTGACATACAGTACTCCTTGTTAGCAGGGGATATATCTCTGAACATTGCGTGACGTCACTACTCCTTGTTAGCAGAGGGATATATCTCTGAACATTGCGTGACATACAGTACTCCTTGTTAGCAGAGGGATATAATCTCTAAACATTGCGTGACATACAGTACTCCTGTTAGCAGAGGGATATATCTCTGAACATTGCGGACATACAGTACTACTCCTTGTTAGCAGAGGGATATATCTCTGAACATTGCGTGACATACAGTACTCCTTGTTAGCAGAGGGATATATCTCTGAGATTGCGTGACATACAGTACTCCTTGTTAGCAGAGGGATATATCTCTGACATTGCGGACATACAGTACTCCTTGTTAGCAGAGGATATATCTCTGAACTTGCGTACATACAGCTCCGTGTTAGCAGAGGGATATATCTCTGAACATTGCGTGACATACATACTCCTTGTTAGCAAAGGATATATCTCTGAACATTGCGTGCATACAGTACTCCTTGTTAGCAGAGGGATATATCTCTGAACATTGCGTGACATACAGTACTCCTTTGTTAGGCAAGGGATATACTCTGAACATTGCGTGACATACAGTACTCCTTGTAGCAGGGGATAATCTCTGAACATTGCGTGACATACAGTACTCCTTGTTAGCAGAGGGTATATCTCTGAATTGCGTGACATACAGTACTCCTTGTTAGCAGAGGGATATATCTCTGACATTGCGTGACATACAGTACTCCTTGTTAGCGAGGGATATATCTCTGAACATTGCGTGACATACAGTACTCCTTGTTAGCAGAGGATATGCTCTGAGCAGTGACTACAGTACTCCTTGTTAGCAGAGGGATATATCTCTGAGATTGGTGACATACAGTACTCCTTGTTAGCAGAGGGATTATCTCGAACATTGCGGAATACAGTACTCCTTGTTAGCAGAGGGATATATCTCTGACATTGCTGACATACAGTACTCCTTGTTAGCAGAGGATATATCTCTGAACATTGCGTGGACTACAGCATCTCTTGTTAGCAGAGGGATATATCTCTGAATTGCGTGACATACAGTGACTCCTTGTTAGCAGGGGATATATCTCTGAACATTGCGTGACATACAGTACCCTTGTTAGCAGAGGGATATATCTCTGACATTGCGTGACATACAGACTCCTTTTAGCAAGGGATATATCTCTGAACATTGCGTGACATACAGTACTCCTTGTTAGCAGAGGGATATACTCTGAACATTGCGTGACGTCAGTACTCCTGTTAGCAGAGGATTATCTCTGACATTGCGTGACATACAGTACTCTCTTGTTAGCAGAGGGATATATCTCTGACATTGCGTGACATACAGTACTCCTTGTTAGCAGAGGGATATATCTCTGAACATTGCGTGACATACACGTACTCCTTGTTAGCAGAGGGATATATCTCTGAACATTGGCTGACATACAGTACTCCTTGTTAGCAGAGGGATATATCTCTGACTTTTGCTACATCAGTACTCCTTGTTAGCAGAGGGATATATCTCGAACATTGCGTGACATCAGTACTCCTTGTTAGCAGAGGGATTATCTCTGACATTGCGTGCATACATACTCCTGTTACAGATGATATCTCTACATTGCGTGACATACAGTACTCCTTGTTAGCAGAGGGAAATATCTCTGAACATTGCGCTGACATACAGTACTCCTTGTTAGCAGAGGATATATCTCTGAGCATTGCGTGACGTACTGTACTCCTGTTAGCAGAGGGATATATCTCTGAACATTGCGTGACATACAGTACTCCTTTTTAGCAAGGGATATACTCTGAACATTGCTGACGTACAGTACTCCTGTTAGCAGAGGGATAATCTCTGAACATTGCGTGACGTACAGTACTCCTTGTTAGCAGAGGGATATATCTCTGAACATTGCGTGACATACAGTACTCCTTGTTAGCAGAGGGATATATCTCTGAGCATTGCGTGACATACAGTACTCCTTGTTAGCAGAGGGATATAGCTCTGAACATTGCGTGACATACAGTACTCCTTGTTAGCAGAGGGATATATCTCTGAACATTGCGTGACATACAGTACTTCTTGTTGGTAGAAGTTCCTTACCACAAGATTGGCATAAAGCAGATGTGGTGCTTACAGTATACTGTATTTTAAAAGGGAGCTAGATCACAACTGGGGAATTACAGACCTGTAAGCCTGACATCAATAGTGGGAAAGCTATTGGAAGGTTTAATATGGGAAAATATTAATGAATACCTAATGGAAAACAAAATTATTAGTAATAGTCAGCATGGATTTATGAAGGATAGATCATGCCAAACTAACCTTAATTTCTCTGAGTAGGTAAGTAGGAATTTAGACCACGGTTATGCAGTTGATGGGGTCTACTTAGATTTTTCAAAGGCTTTTGATACGGTTCCACAAGAGGTTAGTGTACAAAATAAAGCACATTGGTCTCAGTAAAAATGTATGCACCTGGATTGAAAACTGGTTGAAGGACAGACAACAGAGGGTTGTAATAAATTGAACTTTTTCAGGTTGGGCTAAAGTTGTGAGTGGAGTACCTCAGGGATAGGTACTGGGACCCCTGCTTTTTAACTTGTTTATTAATGACCTTGAGGTTGGGATCGAGAGCAAAGTCTCCATCTTTGCTAATGACACTACATTTTGTAAAGTGGTAGAATCAGAGCAGGATGTAATTTCTCTCCAGAAGGACTTGGAGAGACTGGAAACGTGGGCAGGTAAATAGCAGATGGGGTTTAGTAGAGATAGGTTATGCATTTGGGAACAAGAATAAAAAGGTGACTTCCTCATTAAATGGGGATAAATTGGGGGAATCCTTGATGGAGAAGGATTTAGAAGTGCTTGTAGACAGCAGGCCTAGCAATAGTGCCCATTAGTAAGACCATTCCTTGAATATGGAGTACAATTTTGGGCACCACTCCTTAGAAAAGACATTATGGAACTAGAGAGAGTGCAGAGAAGAGCCACCAAATTAATAAAGGTGATGGACATTCTAACTTATCAGGAGAGGCTAGCTATATTAGATTTATTTACATTAGAAATGAGGCGTCTATGAGGGGATATAATAACTATATACAAATATATTCGGGGACAGTACAAGAAGCTTTCAAATGAACTATTCATACCACGGGCAGTACAAAGGACTCGGGGGCATCCCTGAGGGTTGGAGGAAAGGAGATTTCACCAGCAACAAAGGAGAGGGTTCTTTACGCAGGGGTGTGCAAACTCTTCTCCTTGCACCCCCTGCCTGCTCTCACCACCTGCTCGAGCCCCTCAACCCCATGCTCGGCTCTAGCGTCAAATGACCACGCCGCCAGGCTGTCATGGCGACGCATCACTGGAAAGTTAAGGTAAGTAAAGTTACAGAGGACTCGCGCGATCCCCAGCATTTAATTGAAATGCCTTTGGGGAAATGCATGGCCTTTGTAACCGCCGCTCCCCTCTCCCCAGAAAATCTTGCACACCCCCAAGTTTGTGCACCCTTGCTTAACAGTAAGGGCAGTTCAAATGTGGAATTCATTACCCATGGAGACTGTGATGGCAGATACAATAGATTTGTTCAAAAAAAGGTTGGACATCTTTTTAGAAAGGAAAGGTATACAGGGATATACCTAATAAGTATACATGGGAAGGATGCTGATCCAGGGAGTAATCTGATTGCCAATATTTGGAGTTTAATTTCCCCTTATTGGACAGCATCGGATGATGTGCCACTGGGTTTGTTTCCTCTGGATTAATATACTCTATGGATATAGGATAAAGTATTGTGTCGTCTAAAGCTTATCTAATGGACGACAATCGGCAACTCGGTCTGATCCAACGCACAATTAATTTAATCAATATTAATAAAGACCGGTGAACCGGGTAACAGAGAGCGCAGTGAGCGGCGCACGCGCGTGTGGGATAACGCGCCAGTTGAGTGTTGGCTGTGGAGCATCCTGGGACTGTGTGTCAGATCAGAACCAGCACCCATGGCCGTGTCCTGCATCAGATTGGCGATAAAAAAACTTATTTATTTCAGATAGTTAACATGGAAAGCGACTGTGGGCTGGAGTCCAGTAGATGGGGCAGGCTAGCAGGCAGGTAGGGACGGCCAGAGGACAGGCAAGTGGTCAGTGGCAGGTGGTAGGCCAAGGTCCAAGGCAGGCAGCACTGGTCAGCAAACAAACTGAGGTCAAGGACTGCAGAGGAGCAACGTATTAAATCCGAATAGGGTCTGGCATACAGATGTAGCCGGGTCCCCTTACCTACGTGGCGGGTGGGGGAGAGCGTGTCAGTTCGTCAGGAGCCGCCGGGGCTACGAGGCGGTCCCAGGTTTCGGGCGCCGCCATGTTTGGTGTGGCAAATGCACAGTGCGAGCAATGCGCATGCGCAGTTGCAGCAGGAGTGCGGCAACACATAGCGAGGGACTACAAGTCCCAGGATCCTTTAGGACGGGCCTACCACATGGGCAAGGGGGCATGCCAGTCCGACGGAGGCAGCTGAGGGACTAGGTAGTGTCGGGGTGCCAGTGGCTCCTGGACTAAGCCAGATATTCCCCGCAGGCCTCAGCTAGGCCCCTAAGCCCATTCCAGTTTGTGGTGCTACAGGGAAGGCCCACAGATAGGGACGCTTCCCCTTAGCTCACCACAGATAGCATTAGTGCACCGGTGACAGGACACCACACGGTGATCTGCGGTCTGGGACCAGACCCAGGCCACTTACAGACTTTAAGGGAGACACTCCTGCTAGAGCTCCCTCCAGACACGGACATCATCAGTGAGGAGAGAAAGGATTGGGAAGACCCTGCGTCATGTGATCACGTTGCAGTTCTGCAGATCCAACATCTACAGTATATCCTGGTCTGATCTGAGACCAGGAGAGGTACCACATGGGGTAGTGCTACTCCACACACACTTTGGTTGGGATTGTCTTACGGACACCGGGTGCTTAGGTGCCTAGGGCACCCTCAGAACTTTGGGGGGAACCACGCCGGGTGTGAGGATATTGTGTGGGGTGTTAATGTATTGTGTTAGGTGCGTATGTTAGTAAATCAGATACCTGTGTGTATTATTCATTGGATTGGATCCTGTGAGGGGTTATCCCCCTGTGCTAGGATCCCTATAGGGTGGAGGCGCTGTACCAAGGAGGAAAGAGCTCACCCCAGGCTCCCAGTGGCATAGGATTAGGCCTCCTGTGAGCCAGACGGGTAATCAGCACACATACACTGGCGACACACTTTATTCGAGCTCGGCTAGTCCCACGAATTCGGGAATACCCGGGTGTATTGAGGTTTGTGACTGTTTTCTGCCCGAGTGCATTGAGGTATTTTCCAGGCAGGGATTGAAGCATTTTATTCCCGCTGGCTGCAATACTGCACAGTATATATATATATACTGCATTACAATTCATGAATTTATGCCATCTGGTAGACACGCGAAGCATTGCAGCCTATTAAATCCTAATCATTATCATTTAACAGATCAGCCGCCCGTCAGCCAGGCATGAACCCAGGCTGGGAAGGCAAACGCAACGGGGCTTGTCAGAGGTGAGGAGCGGCGCATTCCAGGTATCTGCCAGGTACATACTGGGTATTTGCTCGAATAAAGTGTGTCGGTGCAGTAGTTCCCTTAGTCATAAGGAGAGGGGGCTACTCAAGCAAATGCAAAACAACCTGATGGGGCAGGGGACTTGATCACAAGGGGAAAGCAAGTAATCAGGCAGGGAGTAACGGGAAGGGGGGCTTATAAACGCCTGGCTCAGGCACAGGGACAGGTGTTGGTGATGAGGCAATCAGCAACCTTCAGAAAGTTCTCTGCAGAGAACAGCAGCCTCAGTGGTAGTTTGGCAGAACTTGGGTTCCAAGCCCACCAGGGACATCCCCTTCCCTCTCTTTCACCAAAACACTAGTTCACATTTCCATAAAATAAAAGCTCAAACATACAAAGGCATCTCAGGCATTTTACATTTGTATTTCTTGTTTCCCCAGTGAAGGATCTGGACCTATCGTTGCACAATGGAAGCACTGAGCCCAAACCAGACCATCTCTTACTCCCACACCGAGTTTGTTCTGTTTGGGTTTCCTGGGATCTCAGAATCTAGACAGCTCCTGGTGATCCCGTTTCTATCCATATACGTGGTGATCCTGACAAGTAACTCTCTCATCATCTACAGGATCTGGGTGGAGAAGAGCCTCCAGTCCCCCATGTACTCACTCATCTCTCTTCTATTTGCTGTCAACATCTCCTGCACCACCGCTATCGTGCCCAAGGTGCTAATGGGTTTGCTATTTGGACTGAACCAGATTTCTCTGACCTGGTGCCTGTTGCAGATGTTCATTATCTATGTAACTGTCGTGTTCGAGTCCAACATACTGTTGCTAATGGCCCTGGACAGGTATGTGGCGATCTGCAGGCCACTGCGCTACCACGATATCATGAACAACCGTTTTCTGGTCCAGCTGTCCATCATTGGACTGGTTCACAGTAGCCTTTTTGCTTCTCCAATAATTATTGTAGCATCACAAGTCCAGTTCTGTAGGTCCAACATTATTCTGAACTTTGCTTGTGAGAACATGGTGCTCTTAAATCTTGCATGTGGCGACATCTCCAAAATCCAGATGGTAGGACTAATGGTGAGGATCATCCTTACTGTGAGTGACGTCAGCCTGCTCCTGCTCTCCTACCTGAGTATTCTCCACACCGCAATGAAGATTGTCGTGGGAAAAGCCAGAAATAAAGCCCTGCACACCTGCAGCACACACCTGTTGGTGGCCATCCTGAATTATTTGTGTGGCTTCTTATCCTCGATTGCATACAGACTGCACATTTCCCTTGATGTTCAAAATCTGTCCAGTGCAATATACTTTCTGTTGCCAGCTACCGTGCACCCAATTATCTATGGCATAAGAATGAAAGAGATTAAAGATTGTTTGGTGAAATCCTGGAGGTCATAGAGTCCTCTCTTTCCCAGGACGCACAGAGAGAAGGGTCTTTCATCGGACTGGCCAAACGGTGTAATAAGAATGATGCTCTAAGTAAATGTAACTTCTGGTATTTGTAAAGCCACCATGTTGTCCCTCTGCGGACGTGTTTGGGGATATATAAAAACAATTATAAATGATAATAATACTGGTGGCCAATGTTATATACGGTATGGGCTGAAACTCTTCTATATCATAAAGTTGGTGTTGTCTGTAACAGCCTGATAATAGGGGGACATGCAGAATCAGAAATACTCTGTCATTATTTTACCTGATACATACACCCCTTGGTGCGTTGTTACCACAAGGATGTCCCAAGATCAAAATACATTTTTGGTGCATATTATGCCTGCAGAGAATCAATGACGAGAACATTGCTGCATGACACGTGTGGCGACCATTTGGATTTCCTCATTGAGCAGCAGGTCTGTCTCATACAGCACATGTTAAAAATAAACACAAAAGCAACTTGTCACACGTGGTTTTACAGGTTCAGTAGCACATAGGATAGGGTGACCAGACACCCTGGTTTTTCCGGAATTGTCCTGGTTTTTGGCATTGTGTCCCGGTGTCCCACCGACTTTTTAAAAAGTGCCGAAACAGCCTGTTTTTTTTAGCGCCGATTGCACAAGCGCGGCCAACAAGCGAATGCAATCAGCTCTTGTCACCCGCGCATGTGCAATCAGTGTGGGTCCTTCGTGCACATACTCGGCGTGGGTCGTTCGCGCATTTTTTTTACTGAAGAAGCAATCCTAAAATGCTAAATTGCCCCCCCACATCCACCCTCTTTTGAAATTGTAGTTGGCAAAATCTGCCTCCCCTTTTCTAAGCCCATCTTGGTTGCTGGCATCTACCGCCCCCCTAAAGCCCCTCTACAATCCCTGGCTGATATCACCCAATTTCTTGGCTCCATTTCCTCTCTGAATGAGAAGAGTGAGCTGCTAGTTCTAGGGGATTTCAACTTCAATTGGCTTGACCCTAAAAACCACAAAATCCAGATACAAATCAAATCGCTTAACCTATCACAACTCATTTCCCAACCCACACGGACAAACCTGAAATCGCACAACAATTCCTTGCTAGACTAGATTCTCTCCTCAAACCCCAGCAGAATCCAATCCTCTGGCATCCTTCCTGACATTTTCAGTGACCATGCAATAGTGTACTGTGTAAGGAAAATTAAACCACCCCAATCAAGCCCTAAAGTTCTCCTCACTAGAACATTTAGAAACTTCAACCCACAACAGTTTCTGGATGACCTTACCAACTGCCCTTGGCACAGAATCAATTTAATTCCCAACCCTGATTCTGCGCTCGACTATTTCCAATCAGAGTTCTTAAAACTCTGCGATACCCATGCTCCACTACGCAAAATAAGGGTACGGGGGGCCCACCTTCCATGGGTTACACCTGACCTTATAGCACTCTACCAGTTCAGGGATACCTTGTGGAAAAGCTACAAAGTAACTGGCACTACCAAGGATCTCAATCACTACAGATGCATGCGGAACATGTGCACAAGGCAAACAAGGCATGCAAAAGCACAATATTAGTCTGACAATCTCCTCCAGAACACATCAAACCCAGCTAACTTCTGGAAGGTTATCAACAATATATTCCAGCCTTCTAACCATCAACAACCAACTAATATCACTAAGGGGGATATTACTCTGACGAACCCCACTGACATTGCAAATGCATTCAATGATTACTTTGTGGGGTGTGCTACTAACTTATTAGCAAAACGCAACCCAAACCACAAACCTGAATCTCATCCTGGGAGTACCCCTATAGCCCCACCCCCTCCCAACATTGCCCACAATTTTAAATTTTGCCCCGTATCCGAAGAGGAGATTACACCAGCGCCTCTCAAATTAAAACTAAGCAGCCAATGTGGACCTGACTTACTACAATCTAGGTTCCTAGGACTTGCTACCCCAGCAATTGACAAACCAATTGCTTCCATAGTCAACACTATCCTGTCTGCTGGCCATATCCATAAGACCTGGAAAGCTGCCAGAGTTGTCCCAATCTTCAAAAGTGGGGACAAAAACACTGTCTCAAACTACAGACCAATCTCCCTTCTCCCAATCCTATCCAAAGTCATGGAAAAATGTGTCCACTCCCAATTAAGCGATTACTATAACAAGACAAATTTTCCTAGCCAACTCCAATCTGGCTTTCGCCCCAAACACTCTACCGTAACTACCCTGCTAAAAGTTTGCAATCAAATCCAGTGTGGAATGGAACGGGGTCAACTCACTGGTGCAGTATTCCTAGATTTTGCAATGGCTTTTGATACTGTTGATCATACTATCTTGCTCAACAAACTCCAGAGCTCTGGAATAAGGAAAGCATGCTTTAAACTGGTTTCAGTCCTACCTATCAGGTAGATCCCAACATGTGTCCATCTCTGGCGCTAACTCTAACCCCCTGGCTATCACCTGTGGCGTCCCGCAAGGCTCTGTTCTGGGGCCCCTACTCTTCTCAGTGTTCATCAATGATCTTCCCACAGCTTGTAAGGAAGCCTCAATACACATGTATTCAGATGACACAATCCTATATGCACACAGCCATAGCCTCTCTGACCTTCAACACATACTTTCAGTCTGACTTTTTCAGACTCGAAAACTGAATTTCCCAAAACAAACTGTTTTTAAACACTGACAAGGCTGTAACAATAGTGTTTGGGACCAAGACTACATTTTAAAGCTTCCAGCGACTGAGCTCCAGATTACAACCAACACTAACACCACCCTAACCCCTGTTACTAGTTTTAAATACCTGGACATATGGTTTGACTCCCACTTAACATTCGGGATGCACATTAATACCCTGACAACCAAGACCTATGCCAAACTAGGGTTACTCTACAGGAACAAATCCTCCCTAAGTCTCCTGGTCAGAAAGCGTATCGCACAGCAGATGTTAATGCCAATTATTGACTATGGAGACATAGTATATGGCTCGGCACCTCAAACCCACCTTAGCAAACTTGACACCCTCTACAATTCAATATGCCGTTTTGTTCTCCTATGCAACTACACGTATAGGGTACAGGGGTTCAGGGGGTGCTCTATGTAACGAAAAACGGGTAATCCGTGCATTAATAAAGGCAGTATGCTCGGCTGGTTACCCTATTTCGTGCTGGGGATGAAGGAGTTAATTTTATATGCACTACACATGTACTATTTTCCCCTCTGTACCTTATTGTCCCCGTTTTGCAGGATTGTATATGCCTGCGGTAATGTATTACATTGCATCTCTGCCTTACTGGTTTTGGACACAAGATGCCGCTGCGAGCGCCAAATCGCAAGTCAATTGGAGAAGCGTGGCGCGATCTCTTTGTTCCATTAAGGAACACTGTTATGTCCTTACTCGCGAGTGTACTTAAAGTGAGTGTCCTTTAACCGGGCTATGCCTGTATTTCATTCTGGACATTCTATCCCGCTCTCTCCCCAAGTAAGTGTTTTGTCAAGTATATTCTAATGTTGTCGTGTGTCTGTCTATTAAGGAAATGTCAGTTTATTTTGCTCAACTTGTGTGCTCAATCTCGTTCCCCAAAATATAAAACTGTTGATTAGGTCAGTCCATCGTGACACTCTAGCTATCTGATAGGTTTATTTTGTGTAAAAATGTAAAGTCAGGTTTTGCAGTGTGGCCGGGATATGGCTAGTGAGAATAGAGAGTATACATTCTTATTCTATCCCTGACACCAAAGAAGGACTTAGACATTTTTAGCAAGACCCAGTGTAAAAGTATATTTTATTAAACAGGTATGTTTTAAATGTATAATGCTTTGTGCACTGTAACATGAGCAGGGAATTTTCAAATCCGGGAACCTGAGAGACCAAATGGCTACCAAGTTGGTGCCAGAATGTCTGGGCTAGGTCTAGACTTGAAAGCCACACTTGCCCCCAGAAGTGGGAAAGCCATTAGAGCAGGATGGTTGGGTGAAGTATCCACGTCCTGGGATGACTACAAGCCATTCCGGCAAGTAGTCACCTCCCTAGACATGGAGGCACCTAGCCCCGCGGGTGGCTTCTGAATAATAAGTGGCTATGGTGGCAAACTCACGCATGCCCTTATCCCATTCAGTAGAACCCACTGCCCGGCTTTGGAAGACTGGGAGGCAGCTGATTGGCTGGTTATAAAAATTCCCACGCTTGGATTGGCTGTAGAACTTTATGAATTAATCTGAAATACTATAAGAAACCCAACAGCCAATCCGGACCTCAGATTCTAAGCGCCAAGACAGCAGCGGCAGATTTGAAACCCCCAAAAGATGCTCTGTGAGAAATAGCAGCGACCGGCTTCAGAGATTTTCGAGTCAGGACATGTTCTATGTCCATCTTTCCGGGGCCAGGTTCTCAGAAGAGAACGCATCGGTCGCTGTTGGAACTACACACTGAAAAGACTACCGGGAAGTTTGGTACTATCTCCCGGTCAAGGGATTTTGGGATCACCGGAGCCGATACAGCGGTGGCGTCTGGTAATTCATGCCGAGTTGAGTTCCAGGAATTTTGCGGTAACTCCCGGTAACCTAAACACTTTGTTTTAAGGACTGAGTTAGGTAAGGTTAGTTTTTTTTAGCCCAGATCCCCAGTAAGTGTGTTTTCTCCTGTTATTTGTAACCCACTGTGTGTGCGTCTGTTTCAATGGAATAAATGACAATTTGTTTTACTCCTTGGCTTTGCTCAGTGATATGATCCCGGTGTAAAGGTGTCAGTTTCCTGGTCTCCCGTGACAGATCCTCCTTAATAAACTCTAATAAGATATCCCCAAACAAGCCCGTAAACTAATTAAACACATTCTTACAGAAACCAGATGCGGTTTTGCGGCCTCCTGGCGACTAAAATGCCTGATAATATTAGAGGTAGAAAAAAGCCTCCGGCGCCCCCTCCTGATGGAGAAACAGACAGCGCTGCTAGCGGCGCCGCTAAGGTAAAGACGCTGCTTTAATGTGATTTTTACTAATAGTGTGCGGGAGCAGGGGGTCCCCTGAGCTGAACCGCATTCATTTCAGCCTCGGGGACCCCCTGCTTCCCGAGTTATATATCCCCGCAATGTTTAACTCTCCCGGTCACGTGATGCAGGAGATTTATACGCAGCGTTTAAACAAACACTTATAGCGCAATAACACTCAGAAAAAACAAAGTAGTGCGATGCTGCATTTTTATAATGAACTTAAAAAATGCTGTTTTTTCTTAGTGAATTTTTGACATGTTTTATAGCGCGATAAAACAATGCAAAGTCGCTCAGCAATGCACTGATTTTATCACCGTTTAGTGAATAGGCCCCTTAGTCTCTGTCATGGAACAGAAATACCCCTGTCTGCCTTCTCTGTTTCACCCCCCCCTCCCTTGCAGTTCCCCCTGCTAGCTGCACTAGGATGTCACTTTCCTTGCAGTTTCCCCTGCTGGCTGCACTAGGATGTCACTTCCCTTGCAGTTCCCCCTGCTAGCTGCACTAGGATGTTACTTTCCTTGCAGTTCTCTCTCAGTGCAGATGGAATGGATACATTATGTTGCTCTTTTTCCTTCCAGTCTGTCACACCCCTGGTTGCCCTGGCAACATCTCCAGTCCTCCAAGTTAATGGGCTTTCCCCCCCCCTGTCCTTGCTGACAGTTAGTACAGTCTCACTTCACTTTTAGTGTGACCCCTGCCCCTCACTTCCTTTTCCACCTAAGATCACAGTGAGTACAGATCTGTCGCATCCAACCCCTGGTACGCCTTTCTGTCTTACCATAGTCTAAACCTCATAGAATCATCCCACATAGAGAAGCACTCTCTGCCCTACACTACACCTACAGTTTCCTGTGTTTTCCTCCTCCTGCAATAAAGTTAAGAAGAACATTAAGGACTTGTCATCTTTGTTGAAGAGGGAGACTGATTAAAGCTACTGAAGCTATTCATACCTCAATACGTGACCCTAGCTCAGGATAGTAAGACGAGGCCGTGTACTAGAGGTCACGCAGAAGCAACCCACTCACAGCCTTCAGCTACAGTGCAAGCTCTACACACAGCTATACAGCAAACTGGCTACACGCTTTCTGCAAAACAAGCAGCATTTAAAAACATCACAGCACAGTAAAAACGGATTTCTAGACACCTTGAATTCAACACAAGCAGTCCTCTGCAGACTGACAAACAGCAGTCTCTCACCACCACTGTACAAGCATACTGCTCCACATTGCTACCCAGAGCCACCAGCCTCTATAACAAACAAACACTAAAACTTTTATTGCAAAGACAGCGAGCAGCTCTACATTGCTATAAGAGCACAGACTTTCTGCAGCAAAAGCCTTACAAGCAAAGCAGGCTTACACTGCACACAGCCAGCAACAACCCTTGCACACAGGCAGCAGCTTTGCAAACAGACAGTGCAGCTTACACAAAACTTGATTGCCTTTCTCTGTCTGAGTTACCCTCTGCACAGCTCCATAGTGAGGGATTACTATCTCACCTTACCCTGCGCACGCTTCCCCACGGCTAGCGCCACCAAGGGCCACGCCACCGGACACCACGCCAGGACACGGTCAGAGCAACCGACCCTGTGAGTACAGCTCCCCACAACTGCATGCTGTCAGGACAACCGCTCGGCCATCATCTGGACAGACGCCCATCGCTGACACAGATTAAAGACCGCACCGCACACGCACTGGCTAAAGGCCTACCCCACCTACACAATGGCAGAATCTCAGAGCCTCACCAATATCACGCAGGAGAGTGATCACTCCGACACAGAGATACCGCGCAACTGCAACAGGCATGCAGACGCAAGGCCTAAACGGACAGTCACCTGACACAAAGGCCTGCAAAAATATGAGACTGATATTGAAGCGCACCGCGCTAAATATAGTTGGCCTTGGATAACCATCACACACTTGGGTATGCAATGTTGCCGGCGCTGGTAACTATGTACAACAGCTCGAGCAGGCAATAACTCAATTGAAGATGATCACTCCTTCGCGCTAACACACTGTCACAGGCATATTTCCACTATCTAACAAAACTCACAATGGAAGATAGCATACGAGAGCGCGACCTACAAAAGGCAATTTACCGCATCGTGCAAACCGTCCATCACGGAAGCTGAGAATAAGAGGAAACACCTTTTGCAGGAAACCACATCGCCGCTCAAGCAACATCCAGGCTTCCTCAAGGTCAGCAGATCAGCGCAATCTAACGCGGCCAGCGCAAGCACAAACGCTACCAAGGCGCGAGCCGCCGCAGAGGCCGCAAGTGCCAGGGCCGAATATAGTCGGAGAGAGGCAGCCGTAAGAGCAAAAGAGCGCGCAGAAGAGGAGGAGCAGAACAGCCGCCGCTAATGCCGCCGCCGCTTCCGCCACTGCTGCCGCTAATGCGCCACCTCCCCCCGCTACTCCTCCCCTCCTGCCTCACCTAACGCTTATAAAGCGAATTTGATGCGGAACTAAGCACTTAATCAGAGAAGGAGCCGCCGCCAGCCATAGCCCACGCTGAAGTCCTAGAGCAGCCGCGCAACAGGACGGCGGGGGCAATCATACAGACGGATAGCCTCAGAGGATCCAATCCAACGCACCGAAGACTTACGTAGGAGTCTCTTCATG
The DNA here is from genome assembly GCA_036426205.1 of Ascaphus truei. Classification (NCBI taxonomy): domain Eukaryota; kingdom Metazoa; phylum Chordata; class Amphibia; order Anura; family Ascaphidae; genus Ascaphus; species Ascaphus truei. The sequence goes on along the minus strand of WSYH01002163.1, from coordinate 38,159 downwards.
TAACCACCAGCGCACCATCTCAACACGGAGGAGTGACTCCACAGACACCAAAGACTTTGCTAGGTCACGAGGAGAAGACGCTGTTCTTCATGACATGCGCGCCTGGAAACTACAAAGCCGCAACAGTGATCCCACTCCAGCGCGCACACACCGATCACCACAACAGGCTCGCTATCCAGGTACACCCCACAACGGGGAACACAGCGCCTCACCCTGACCTCAGTCACCACGCGTTCACGCCAAGGAAGAGGTGACCGCACGGACCCTCCCTCAACTACCTCAGCACGGACCAACACGGCCGATGCCTCAGGCCTGACAGACATGCTCAAAATCCCCCAGCCACTTGGATTTGTTGCGGCCACACCGTTCGGAGCAGGACACGGGAAGTACAGAGCTCCATCCGGACGCGGACGAGCTACTGCAGCACCACGAGCCGTGCTAAACATCCCATAGAGACTGCCTTTAACCCCCATTTCACACCGCGAGCTCACTAGTTGAGTAAGCGGGGGGTCTGTTGTATATCATTGTTTTAATTGTTTAAATATGACTATAAGCCTTGAGTCTCTGGGCTCACAATCTATTCACCATTCTGGGAGTAAGAAATAACAACCAGAGGCGGCTAACAAATTCTCTCACCCTAGGACGATAGAAACAACTAAAGATACCTTTCCAAGTGTGCACTCACACTTGGCCGTGTGGTAGTATACTTGAAATATCTTTTTCATCCCCCTTCTTACTTGCCACTGATCAAGTTTGCCATTGGGAGCATGGGACCTACCCCTGGGAGCCCAAAGATACCATCCCTTAGAGCGCACCTATAGCCAGCCCGTGTGAGTGTTTGTTAACATCTTAATTTTGAAGATCACCTCGTGGTTATATTGTTCCCCTACATTTTGTTCTGTTTTTGTTCATATTCTGTTCCTATTTACCATGCATTGATTCCGAGGGTGACACCACACACAAGAAAAAGGAGAGAAAAAGCACGGACGAGAGCGGAGACCGAACTTACAGGACAAAGAAGTGACTCACACCAATAAAGAAAGAAGGAGAGCCGCAACGAGAGGCTGGAGATCGCATCCACAGAAAAGAAGGAGGACTTAAGATACCTTGATTGCGCAACATTCGCACAAGGCCGTGTGAGTGTTTAAAAACTATTTTCGATTTAAAACATCCACCTCAGCCAGCATTTCAGAGTCATACACACCTGAATCTCAATTGTACCATACTTTATTATTCCACCAGTGCTCCCCCATACCCTTCTCCTGTCTCCTTTACTTTGAAGGAATCCTGGTAATCCTCCTCTGGGTCGTTAGAGTCACAGGATGAAAAGAAACAGAGGGATACTTTCCTCACTACCAAGGTTGCTATTACACCTTATCCACTTTTAATTATCTACACGGTAGCGCCCGGGTATTTTTGTTCTATAGACATAGCCATACATGATCCTGCGTACCTGGTGCAACAGGACTCACCAACTTTGACGACCACCCCTGATACTCCCGGACCGTGGGAGTTACGTTCAAACGCAATCAATCACGCTTGGACTTCTATTCTCAGCAAGGGAAGAGCTCAACCTGCTATTCAGTTCCTGGGAACGAATCCAGGGAGCACGCGAAGAGACTTCGGGCGGCAAATGCGAACCAACCCCAAGTAGGTCTTGATTAGAGTGTGGGAAAGGCTAGAAGAGTGCTAAACGGTAGCCCGAAGCAGCTGGGATTCGCTCTTCAAAGAGTCGACAGCTTTCCCAAGATCACAACATAATACTACTCGAATTTACGAGAGCTCGGGGACCTGCTACAAGAGCTTGAGTTTGCAAACAAGACCATTCCTTAACAGGTCTCACATGTCTTGGATTCAGCTCGTGGAGTGAGACCCTCTTGGAGAAGCTACCCTACAACCTCCAAGAAAAATGGATTTCACAAGGCTCCAAATTCAAAAGGGGAAAGCAAGTCGCCTTCCCCCCATTCTCATTCTTCTTGGCTTCATCCGCGAAGTGGCAAGACAGCAACCGATCCCAGTTTCATCTTAGGTGCGCAAACCACACACAGTGCCAGCAGCCTGAGGAATGAGAGACCAGGGCGAGATAGTTAACACTCAAACACCCATCTCGGTCCACAGGACGGACGTGCCTCCCACGACCCAACTACTACTGCCCGATCAGTCGGGCGCCGAACGAAGAACCAGGGACTCAAACAGGGATGTCCCATAACACAAGAACCACACCCACTTAACAGTGCTTTGGGTTCAGATTAAGTCCCTAGAGGAACGCAAGAGGTTACTTGGAGAATTCAGAGTTTGCGTTCAGGTGCTGCGGTTCCACAACTCACCTAGCCAGAGAACTGTAAAAGAAGAAATCAAATGTACAGTGTGGCGAAAGTGACAAGCACTGAACATCGTTACATCTAGAGACGCTGACACTCCACCAACTCAACAACCATCCTCCGTAGCGGAGCATGCGGGGAGAAAGGAGAAGGAAGCTACAATCCGCACATCTCAGCGCACTGAGGTTTGCGGAAAAGAAGCGACAAAATGTCCTGCTACAAAATATGCCTTGTCGCAGTGCACCCCCAGGGCCAACTCTGAGAAGGCATTCGGATGCATGCAATCTCGACGACCAAAGCAAACGATCATTGGCGAGACGGAGTTTTCAACTTGTTCAACTTACAAGACAATTAACCTCAAGAACCTGTGCAGGGTCAACTGCAGTCAACAGCGGAAAGAGCAGCGGCTACATCAATGTTCGTGGATACAGAGTGAAGATAGCTCTCCCCACACTCATCGAGTGCAACCACATGGCCACAAACAGGGACGAGATTCCCACACCAGACGCGGCCCGCCATTACCCACCCACCTCAAGGAATAGCCAACTCAATCCTGCCGGTAGAAACAAGGGCCCAAGATCTTGCTGCTCTGCTCGCGCTGAGGGACATCATGAGGGTACATAAATTCTGTAAACAGCATAAACGGACCCCACAACGCACCATAACGCCCAAGACTTACCTAGGATGGGTGATAGTGGGCAGCGCGTGCACTGACAAAGGGCACGGACAAGACTATGTTGATGCCCGCAAACTGTGATAACGAATGTGGACACACATCCCTCTCTAACCGTGTCTTGGCCATCTCCAAGTGACAGGAGGCCAAGCGAAGAGAGAGACAAGGTCATACCCTGAGATCAACAAAACATCCTCACATCAGGGGATGTGAAATGGCCTAGGATGCTTAGTGGTTCAGACACCCAAGGATGATGAGTCGACTCCACTGAAGGAAGAAAGTAACCCCCCAAAGGTGACCGACAAAGGGATTGTCCAAAAGACAATAAACAATCGGACGATCCTCTCACGAGCATGGCACGACTAGACGTACAGTTTTCCTCTCCCACAGATATCAAGTGACAAAGCAACCAGCTGTCCGCTGGCATAGCCGCAAAAATTGCGCCCTACAGGAAGCCACAGTGTCAAAAAGACTCTTTCTTCTTCACCCTTAAGAGGAGACAGTTGCAGAGACATTTCCCAAAAGGATTTACAAGGACAAAAGAGACTGTTCTTCGTCATGTCCAGGGAGAGAACAACCTCCTGAGGGCAGTCCAACAAAGAGACACAACGTGCCTCCCCAACAATGGAGAACAGGCCATCTCTAGTTCACTTCGCACACCGCTGCGACCTACAAAGAAACCGGAGACCAAACAACTTGTGCCTTCACCCCAGAAGAGACTCCTTACCGGCCACGCAAAGCGAGCCCTCTAATGAAGGAGGTGAAGAATGCTGGTACCTCCTAATCATCTGGGCCTACCACCCTCAGGACCCATCAAAATCCGGGTAGTGTTCACCCCACGCTCAGCTCCAGGACGTCTCCCTCGAACACGCCCTCCTTACTGGACTAGAACTCGACAACCGTCTTCCAGGAGTGTTGTTCCCGCATCCGCAAGGAGCCAAAGCCATCTCTTCTGCCAAACGACAGGTGATAGAGTGACAGGCTACTACCGACTGGCATACCTACAAGGGATGCAACCCTGTAGGTAAAACTACAGAGCAAAAAGACTGTTCTCTCACAAGGCCTAAAAGAAAACAGTGCCAGGACTTTTACACAAAGACTTTGTGGTGGCAACCAGCTAACCTGGACTGTGCATCCACCCTGCATCCTTTGCCAAGGACCTTGGCCAAGGGATCTTGATACAGTGATACCGGCCGGTGTCACATCGCTATGTGACATGGACTTTCGCATTGTTATGTTAGTTTGCATTGCACATATGTTCCACATATTCTGTTATATAGTGTTATCTTCAGATACCAGACGGGAGTGTCATGAACAGAATACCCATGTCCTGCCTTCTCTGTTTTGAGCCCCTTACCCCCCCCTTTCCTTGGCAGTTCTGCCTGCTAGCTGTACTTGGATGTTACACTCTTCCTGCAGTTTACTCCTCCCAGGGCAGATGGAATGGAATACATTATTGCCCTTTTTTCCTGTCCAGTCTGTCATACCCCTGGTTGCTCTGGCAACATCTCCAGTCCTCCAAGTTAATGGTCTTTCCCCCCCCTGTCCTTGCTGACAGTTAGTACAGTCTCACTTCACTTTAGTGTGACCCCTGCCCCTCACTTCCTTTTCCACCCTAGATCACAGTGAGTACAGATTTCTGGCATCCACCCCTGGTAAGGCCTTTCTCTCTTACCATAGTCCAACCTCATAGACCATCCCACATAGAGAACCCTCTCTGCCTACACTCACACCCAAGTTCCTGTGTTTTTCCTACTCTGCAATAAAGTAGAAGACATTAAGGATTGTCATGCTTTGGAAGAGGGAAGACATGGAGTAAGCTAACTGAAGTATTCATACCTCAATACGTACCCTAGCTTCAGGATCGTCTCATTCTGTACTGACAGCACCCGTCTCTGCGATGTGTTATCAGTGTTAGGGGCTTATCCCCAGAGTCCTGCGTATAGATCCTCTCCCTTCTCTTACTGAACACCTCACTTCTGGAACAACCTACCCGAGTCTCTCTAACCCGCCTCCGGTGTGAGATCTTTCCTGAGTTCTGCTATTTCTGCCGGTATCACCGCGACGTCCTGCACCTGAACGCCAGCGCTAACTCGCTGCACATTCTCCCAGTATGTTCCCTGTCAGCGGGGAGGTCCCACATCGCTTCTCCCCTGTTAATGATCAACTTTAATGAGTAGATTTCCCCGGGGACCCTCCAGAGGAGAATAAATAGTGAGATCAGCGGGGACGGTCAGCAGTGCAGATCAAGTCCATCTCGGGGTTAAGTGCGGCCGAATATGCAGGTATGTACATTGAAAGTACACATTACTGTTTAATTGATGTACTTATGCAGGTATAGATGTTGAGTTAGTGGATGTAGTTTATGCGTATATGATGTATACTATATGGTATGTCTTATGCAGTATATGAGATAGTGATTCAAGTATATGGTGATGTTCCATTATGCAGGTATATGATGTACTACGAGTATATGGTGATGTACTTATGCGGTATTGATGTATACGTATATGTGATGTACTTATCAGTATTGATGTATAAGATCGTATATGGGTGTCTATGCAGGTATGGATTATCAGTATGGTGATGTACTTATGCAGGTATATGATGTATACAGTATATGGTGATGTACTTATGCAGGTATATGATGTATACAGTATATGGTGATGTACTTATGCAGGTATATGATGTATGATTACGGTATATGAGTTGTAATAGGTGACTTATGCAGGTATATGATGTATACGGTATCAATGTGATGTACTTATGCAGGTATATGATGTATACGGCATATGGTGATGTATTTATGCAGGTATATGATGTATACGGTATATGGTGATGTACTTATGCCGTGTATATGATGTATACGGTATATGGTGATGTACTTATGCAGGTATATGATGTATACGGTATATGGTGATGTACTTATGCAGGTATATGATGTATCGGTATGGTGATGTACGTATGGGGGTATATGGAATGTATACGGTATATGGTGAGTTTTATATGCAGGTATATATGATCGTATTGTGATGTGTTTATGCAGGTATATGATGTATACGGTATATGGTGATGTACTTATGCAGGTATATGATGTATACGGTATATGGTGATGTTTTTATGCAGGTATATGCGGTGGGATATAGAAGCATATTCATTTTACTGGCATCCAAGTTACAGTACAGGATCATATTTATCACAGAAACAAACCTCTCCATTGCCATCAACAGGGGTTTATCCCTAGATAAATCTGGTGTTTATTTGACCTTTTTCAGTTGAGACGGGATAAATTACCCTGTTTGATACATATCTCCCACTAACACAGATGACGGTAACATGTTATCCCAGAGAGCCCCTTGTAACATGTTATCCCAGGGAGCCCCTTGTAACATGTTATCCCAGGAGCCCCCTGTAACATGTTATCCCAGAGAGCCCCCTGTAACATGTTATCCCAGAGAGCCCCTTGTAGCATGTTATCCCAGAGAGCCCCTTGTAACATGTTATCCCAGGGAGCCCCTTGTAACATGTTATCCCAGAGAGCCCCTTGTACATGTTTATCCCGGGAACCCCTTGTAACATGTTTATACCCAGAGAGCCTTGTAACATGTTATCCATAGAGCCCCCTGTACCATGTTATCCCAGAGAGCCCTTGTAACATGTTATCCCAGAGAGCAGCTTGTCAGTTTACCCAGGGCCCCTTGTCATGTTATCCCAGGGAGCCCCTTGTACTGTTATCCAGGGACCCCTGTAACATGTTTCCCGAGAGCCCCTGTAACATGTTATCCCAGGGAACCCCTTGTAACATGTTATCCCAGAGAGCCCCTTGTAACATGTTATCCCAGAGAGCCCCTTGTAACATGTTATCCCAGGGAGCCCCCTTGTAACATGTTATCCCAGAGAGCCCCTTGTAACATGTTATCCCAGAGAGCCCCTTGTAACATGTTATCCCAGAGAGCCCTTAACATTTCATCCCAGGGAGCCCCTTGTAACATGTTATCCCAGGGAGCCCCTTGTAACATGTTATCCCAGGGAGCCCCTTGTAACATGTTATCCCAGGAGCCCCTTGTAACATGTTATCCCAGAGAGCCCCTTGTAACATGTTATCCCAGAGAGACCCTTGTAACATTTATCCAGGGAGCCCCTTGTACATGTTAATCCCAAGAGCCCCTTGTAACATGTTATCCCAGAGAGCCCCTTGTAACAGTGTTATCTCCCAGAGAGCCCCTGTAACATGTTATCCCGAGGCCCCTGTAACAGTTATCCCAGAGAGCCCCTTGTAACATGTTATCCCAGGGAGCCCTTGTAACATTTATCCCAGAGCCCTTGTAACATGTTCCCAGGGAGCCCCTTGTAACATGTTATCATCCCGGGAGCCCCTTGTAACACTGTTATCCCAGGGAGCCCCTTGTAACATGTTATCCCAGGGAGCCCCTTGTAACATGTTATCCCAGGGAGCCCCTTGTAACATGTTATCCCAGAGAGCCCCTTGTAACATGTTATCCCAGGGAGCCCCTTGTAACATGTTATCCCAGGGAGCCCCTTGTAACATGTTATCCCAGAGAGCCCCTTTGTAACAGTTATCCCAGGGACCCCTTGTAACATGTTTATCCCAAAGAGCCCCTTGTAACAGTTATCCCAGAGAGCCCCTTGTAACATGTTATCCCAGGAGCCCCTTGTAACTGTTATCCCAGGAGCACTTTTCCATGTTATCCCGGGAGCCCCTTTGAACATGTTTCTCCCAGGAGCCCCTGTAACAGTTATCCGGGAGCCCCTTGTAACATGTTATCCCGGAGCCCTTGTAACATGTTCCCAGGGAGCCCCTTGTACATGTTTCCCAGAGAGCCCCGTGTACATGTTATCCCGAGAGCCCCTGTAACATGTTATCCCGGGAGCCCTTTGTTAACATGTTATCCAGAGAGCCCCTTGTAACATGTTATCCCAGGACCCCTTGTAACATGTTTATCCCAGGGAGGCCCCTTTGTAACATGTTTCCCCAGAGAGCCCTTGTAACATGTTTCCCAGGAGCCCCCTTGTAACATGTATCCCAGAGAGCCTGTACAGTTACCGAGACCCTGTAACATGTTTCCAGACCCTTGTACATTTTATCCCAGAGCCCCTTGTAACAGTTTTCCCGGGAGCCCCTTGTAACATGTTATCCCAGGGAGCCCCTTGTAACATGTTATCCGGGACCCCTTGTAACATGTTATCCCAGGGAGCCCTTGTAACATGTTATCCCAGGGAGCCCCTTGTAACATGTTATCCCAGAGAGCCCCTTGTAACATGTTATCCCAGAGAGCCCTTGTAACATGTTATCCCAGAGAGCCCCTTGTAACATGTTATCCCAGAGAGCCCCTGTAACTGTTATCCCAGGGAGCCCCTTGTAACATGTATGCCCAGGAGCCCTGTAACATGTTTATCCCAGAGAGGCCCTGTAACATGTATTTCCCAGGAGCCCCTTGTAACAATTTTTAATCCCAGAGAGCCCCTTGTAACATGTTATCCCAGAGAGCCCCTTGTAACATGTTATCCCAGGGAGCCCCTTATAACATGTTATCCCAGGGAGCCCATTGTAACATGTTATCCCAGGGAGCCCCTTGTAACATGCTTAGCGGGCCAGTAAGCTTGCACTCTACATACATCAGTTAGCCATTCATGGTATCAATTTTAACTTATTACCAAAACCTTCCCCTATACCCCTTTGGGATTGAAATCCTGGGGGTTATGTATCAAAGTTTTCTTTGTCTAAAATAGTGAGGCATTTTTGAGGCTAAAATCTGCACAATGTGTAGGGAAGAAAATGATCCCCCTAAAAGCAATATTTCCCTATTATTCACCAACTGCAACGTTCTGCCTCAGAATGGGACCCGTTTTGCCTCCGTGTACGAGGGGTTAAATTACTAAATCCTGCCAGCTGTATAACTGGGGCGAAACCAGTTTATATTAATAACCTCGAATGTATCCAAGAGATAAACTCCAGGACCTTTTTAACGGGATTCCTTTAATTTGATAAGCACACAGGGTTAATTACTCATGTCTCCCTGGGCTAAACTGCGCATCATTATTACACCAGATTTATTCCGGGAACAAATCCATAGGGATTCTATAGGTTTCCTATTCTGTGCTAAATCTGAACTCCAACTGCTGCAAAGCGAGCGGGTCATATCCTGTGCAAATGTACTGATCCAATTGTGCCCAATCTGGCCCAGCTTGTGCTTTGAGGAATAAGGGAACATTACTCTGTGCCCTTACGATAATGGGAGGTACCTATAACAGCTGGTGCTGCTCTGTAATGTATCCCCTGTGCCCTACAGATGGATAGAAAGGGGACAGTAAGTATCAAGCTGAACTGATTGCTGCCATTAAACTGGTACCAAGAGAAGCATCTCTATGTTTGAGCATAAAGACCCAAATTCTAATTAATTACAGGGAGATTTTGGGACATTAGACTAGATTGGATTTTTTTATATACCGTATGTGTATATATATGTATATATATTGTGATGCCGTCACTGTCCTCTAAGGGCTAGAATGGGGCAGTTGTGGGACTGTACAGCTCTCATAGAGTTAATCATTCTGGAAAGGTCTGTTCAGCTGTGAGTTAATGAGCTAATTAGCCTAGCCTGTATAGTTGGAGATTCCCCCAACCCATGCTGCCAGACACACACTGTTGAGAGTTATACTGAGAGGATGAGAGAGCTGCTGCTATACTGATCTGGGAAGGCACACACAGACAGCCCTGTGAGATACTGAAAGGGGACCTGCTGCAGGTACACTGGGTAAAGTGGGGGAGCGTTTAGTTCTCCCACGATTAGTTAGGGACTAAGCAGTATTAGTCACTACTCCTGAAAGGAGTTAGGTCTTTTGTTTCTGTTTTGTGTTATGAGTTAACCTTGTACCTGCTTTGTACCCTGTAAATAAACCCCTGCTTAGAAAGTACAGTGTTTCCTGCCTTTGATCTGGACAAAAGATCCGAAGCTGGGACTGAGACGTCATAATATATATATATATAGTTATCATATCCCCTCTTAGACGCCTCTTTTCTAATGTAAATAAATCTAATTTAGCTAACCTCTCCTCATAAGTTAGAATGTCCATCCCCTTTATTAATTTGGTGGCTCTTCTCTGCACTCTCTCTAGTTCCATAATGTCTTTTCTTAGGATTGGTGCCCAAAATTGTACTCCATATTCAAGGTGTGGTCTTACTAATGCTTTGTAAAGGGGCATAATTATGTTTACTTCCCTTCCATCCATTGCCTGTTTGATGCAAGATAAGATCTTGTTTTCCTTTGCAGCTACTGCATGACATTGGGCACTATTGCTAAGCCTGCTGTCTACAAGCACTCCTAAATCCTTCTCCATCAAGGATTCCCCCAATATATCTCCATTTAATTTGTAAGTCGCCTTTTCATTCTTGCATCCCAAATGCATAACCTTACATTTATCTGTATTAAACCTCATCTGCCATTTACCTGCCCACGTTTCCAGTCTCTCCAAGTCCTTCTGAAGAGAAATTAAATCCTGCTCTGATTCTATTACCTTACACAATTTAGTATCATCAGCAAAGATGGAGACTTTGCTCTCGATCCCAACCTCAAGGTCATTAATAAACAAGTTAAAAAGCAGGGGTCCCAGTACCGATCCCTGAGGTACTCCACTCACGACTTTAGCCCAACCTGAAAAAGTTCCATTTATGACAACCCTCTGTTGTCTGTCCTTTAACCAGTTTTCAATCCAGGTGCATATATTATTACTGAGTCCAATTTTCTTTATTTTGTACACCAACCTCGTGTGTGAAACCGTATCAAAAGCCTTTGCAAAATGTAAGCAGACCACATCAACTGCATTACCCTGGTCTAATTTCCTACTTACCTCCTCAAATAAACAAATAAGGTTAGTTTGGCATGATCTATCCTTCATAAATCCATGCTGACTGTTACTAATAATTTTGTTTTCCATTAGGTACAGCAGCGGCAGCTTTTATTCGAGTAAAAGCCGCCGGCTGCATGCGTCTGGGAAGCGGGTAGCCGCGGCGCGTGGCGGCGCACTGTGACGTCACAGTAACATGCGCGCCCGGCTTCCCCGGCTTCCGCAGGCTTCCCCGACACCCCTGGAGATCAAATTAAGGTAAGCGGGGGTGCGGGGAAGCAGAGGGGCAGAGCAGAAGCCGGGTTCGGGGTCCGGAAGGGGGGGTAAATTGCGCGCGAAGTGGAGGGGGGGTGCGTGGGGGAAACGCGGCGGCGCGCGGTTATTACTGGCGGCAGCTGGGGTAGATCCCGGCTTGCCGGCGGCATTCAGTGCAATAAAAGATGTCGCTACTGTATGCCTGAATATTATCCCGTATTAAACCTTCAAGTAGTTTCCCTACTATAGAAGTCAGGCTTACAGGTCTGTAATTTCCCGGTTGTGATCTAGCTCCCTTTTTAAATATAGGCACCACATCTGCTTTACGCCAATCTTGTGGTACTGAGCCTGTGGAAATGGAGTCCTTGAATATTAAATATAATGGTTTTGCTATTACTGAGCTTAACTCCTTGAGAACTCTTGGATGTATGCCATCGAGGCCAGGTGCCTTATTTACTTTAATTTTTTCAAGTCGCTTATGAACTTCTTCCTCAGTTAACCAATTGTTCATTAATATGGAGGTTGTGGCTTCCTCCTGCGGCACTACTATTGAAATTGATTCTTCCCTGGTAAACACAGAGGCAAAGAATTTGTTTAATACCTCTGCTTTTTCCTTATCTCCAATAATCTGCCTACCCATCTCACACTGAAAGGGTCCTATATTCTCTTTTCTCATTTTTTTGTTATTAAGGTACTTAAAGAACTTTTTTGGGTTGACCCTACTTTCTATTGCAATCATTTTTTCATAAACCAGACGCTAGAAAGGACGTATTAGCCTGAGGGCGGCAAGGATTTACAGTGGTAATGCAGATGGCACCTGAGAGACAAAAAGAGGGAGATTTGCCTCTGAAATTGGGGACACAAGGAGTTCCTCCTCAGGAGTTAAGGGCGTGACCTTGGCTGGCGAACAACAGGGAAATACCAAAGGAGACTCATAGGGCTGCCCCGCTGGGGTTAATACAGGAATGACCTTGGGAAGAAAACTTAGGGATTTTAAGTTAGAAATTGAGGGTAGAAGGGTTAGATTCTCAGAGACAAAAACCATAGTTTCGGCTTGGGAAATACACGTATACTCTATAGGAACCTCACAGGGCTGATTGGCAGGGGTTAACGTAGACATATCCTTGGGGTCTAAGTAACAGGAGGAGCAATCAGGGCTAGAGACCGTGGCAGCTTCTACCTTAGGGGGCAATGATAGTGGGACAGTTTGGTCATTTTATGGAGAGGGAGGTACCCCCACAGGTTTAGCAACAGGACTGGCAGTACAGGGGAACTGCCAAGCAGCAGCATAGCTGGCGAGGAGGGGGTCCTGTTCTTTTATGCAAATGTACAATGTTAGGGAAAGTACACGGAGTGTGTCTTGAGCGTGAGCCAACATGAAGAGAGGGTCCTGTTGTACTACGTGAATGTCCAATGATAAGGCCAGGGCATAGAGTGCATCTTGGGCGTCGGCCAGTTCCATAGGGTTCACATTATCCCAGGTTAAAGGGGAACCAGGGGAGCGAACACAAGCGACCAGAGACTATTTGAATTCCTTGAGGCAGTAAGCCTTACTAATGAGATCATTACGGCATTGTCTTTGCAAAGGGGTTAAACCTTCAAACATAAACTGATCTTCAATCAGGGGTAGTATTTCGCACAGATACTGGTTTTCAAACTGGGACTGGTCGGCAGGATTTCAGATAGAAACATACCAACCCTCACCACAGGGCAGTCCGAGTTTATGGGGCCGAGCATACTGTCATGGTTGTGCTCGCCACAAACCAGGGTCAGACCGCGTGGCTGAGGTGGGGTTGTATAAGCATCGACCTTAGACCGCGCAGGCTGATCCAGATTGCGCAGTTCGTAGTCGTACATAGCAGGGTCGGGACTGGAGAGAGCAGCGTAGTCAGTGGACGAGCCAGGGTCAGGATTGGAGACATCATGGTAAACGTAGTCCAAGCAGGGAGTCGGCAACAGGAGATCAAGCAGGTCTTCCTGCCTAGCAAAATTGCTGCAGGTCGGGAATGGGGTTTGCGCGAGTGGTGTCCATGGCCCATGGCGCCGGTCTCAGGAAGGAGAAGGCTGACCGGAGTGGGCACACCGCCAGGCAGCACTGATAAACCAATGCTTTAGCGCAGGAGTCCAGAACGAGCCTGTGCGGGGAGAGAGAGCGCTACAGAACCCAGGACTCAGAGACAGGCCTCTCCTATGGGAAGGGCAGCAGGCCTCAGGAAACAGGGAGCTGAAGTTACGCTGGAGATCCACCGCTTCAGCACAGGAACCAGGACACGGCCTCTGCAGTGGAGAGAGAGAGCAGCAGGCCCAGGAACCAGAAACATGAACTAGGACAATAACAGAGTTAGTAACAAGAGAGAACAAGCCAGGGCTTGTGGCAGAACACTTGGTAACATCCAAGAAGGATTATGCTCGGCAGAGAAGCATTGTGGGAAAGCTGTATTTAAAGGTCAGCGAACCTATAGCAAAAGGGGCATGTGATAGCATTGCTCTAATGACTGAACCCAAGCTGGGGCTGCAGTAATAGTTTGCACAGTTGCAGAATATATCATGGGGAGTGTTCCAGGACTGCACAGGTCTGTAAGGCAAGGTAAGCAGTAAACCGAGGTGTGGATTCCTTACACTGTGACAAAGGAAAGGGAACCTCTCTAGTACCAGCAGCCCTGAAAGGGTTAATACTGTCACTGCATCATACAATCCCAGGTCCGCCAATGGGGGGGAGAGCCGGGACAAGTGTCCCGGGCCCTAGGACTTCAGAGGGTCAAGCCAAATGGCGCTGGAAGTTGGGCCTGGCCAGATGTCGGGCCCAACTTCTTTGTCTGGTTGTCCGACCTCTGGGTGCTGTCGGACCCCGGCTCTCCCCAGCTGCAGGCCTCCTTCACTCCCCTCCCCCCCACCCACTGGGCCTCTACCTGACATTGGTGCACACCGGAAGCTGGGACCAGCTTCAGGCACGCATCGGTGTCAGAGAGAGGCCTGGCACACATAGGCATCAGAAAGAGGTGAGTGAGGAAGGCCAGGCATGGGAGAGTGAGGGAGGCCCACACAGTGAGGGAGGCCCACACAGAGCAGGAGAGTGAGGGAGGCCCACACAGTGTGGAGAGAGGGAGGCCCAGCGCAGGAGAGTGAGGGAGGCCCACACAGCGTGAGAGAGAGAGGGAGGCCCCTCTGATCTGCATGATCATACCGTTTGGTAACCCACCACAACACGTGAGACAGACAAGATGTATATAGTGTACGTTTAAGTCCCATAAGAAGACAAGTGGTTACTCTGGTTGAAGTCATAGTTAGGCGCCAAGTCAGGTAGCTCCGCTAAGATCACTGCCATATCGATTGAGTTGCATGAGCCTACCTCACGGTCTGACATCTGTGTTATCACGGTATTCAGAAAGAGTTATTGGAAGTCAGATACCGTGCGGTAGGAAAATGCCAATACCGCTCGGGACAGCAGTGACCTTATCTCAGCCTTTTTCAGAGTTCTGCCCGTGCTATCTCTCTGCAGAGGGGTTGGAGGTATAGAAAGAGAATGCCCCTTATAGAAGAGGCCAGGAGGCAGGAGAAGGAGGCCAGGAGACAGGAGGCAGGAGACAGGCAGAAGAAGGAGACGGGAGGCAGGAGGCAGGAGGCAGGAGGCAGGCAGATGAAGGAGACGGAAGGCAGAAGAAGGAGACAGGAGGCAGGCAGAAGAAGGAGACGGGAGGCAGGAGGCAGGCAGAAGAAGGAGACGGGAGGCAGGAGGCAGGCAGAAGAAGGAGACGGGAGGCAGGAAGAAGGAGACGGGAGGCAGGAGGCAGGAGACAATGCTTCCCTCAAACAGTAGTTGGGTATGTACCATATTACTAAGGCCAAGCTACCTCTTCTTTAGTCTTCTTCATTTCCCATAAAGCAGCAGTGTCGCCGACTCCAGCAAACGTAAGGAGACAGTTACAGGGCTGCAGTTATAACCCGACCACCACAGAGAAAACATTTGGACATTATGGGTTTTTATCCCTGGGTATTGCAGAAAAGATCACTTGTGTTTTCCCTGCTCGCTCGGTTGAAATATTGCATGTTGCTTTTAGGGGTAAGTGACGTGAATAGCCTGGTTCTAATCCCACTGTCACTGTAAGGAATTATTATTATTCTTTGTATTGTTCTTACTTTGAGTTTAAGGTAAATCTTTGGTAACGAAGGCTACCCGAATTTGGTTTGCACTAAGAATCTTTAAAAAAATATATATATATTTTTTTTTTCTCTGGGTTTTCCTAATAACACATGAGATTTAATATATTGTTTCATAAATGTGTTCTTATATAGGGCTTTTCTATTAATACATATACGAAGCTACACTATATTGAAGGATTGTGCGTTATCAATATTAGTCAGTTCCTTATTCTACTGTGAAACCAACAGCCTGAACTCTTCTGTATGTCTGTAACCACTGCACAAACCCTTTAAAGACTTAATTCCCTGTTGGTGTTTTTGTTTTTAGCTCTCAGAGCTGGAGCTTAACCACACATTACTATCCATGATGGAAACCCTCAGGTCAGACCAGAACACCAGCTTCTCCCACACGGTGTTCATTCTTTTGGGGTTTCCTGGGATCTCAGAATCCAGACAGCTCCTGGTTATCCCATTTCTATCCATATACGTGGTGATCCTGACAAGTAACTCTCTCATCATCTACAGAATCTGGGTGGATAGGAGCCTCCAGTCCCCCATGTACTCACTCATCTCTCTTCTATTTGCTGTCAACATCTCCTGCACCACCGCTATCGTGCCCAAATTCCTGCTGGATTTGTTATTGGGAATGAACCAGATTTCACTGGCGGGCTGCCTGGTGCAGATGTTCATCATCTACTTTACAGTCACGTTTGAGTCCACTGTGGTCCTGATAATGGCCTTGGACAGGTATGTGGCAATCTGCAGGCCACTGCGCTACAACACTATCATGACTAAGCATTTACTAGTCCAGTTGACTTTCATTGGCTTGGCTCGGAGTGTCTTCCTTGTTTCCCCAATAGTTATATTGGTCTCCAAGCTGCAGTTCTGCAGATCCAACGTCATTCTGAACTTCGCTTGTGAGAACATGGGAGTCCTGAACCTCGGGTGTGGAGACATCTCCAAAACACACATTGCCGGACTGATGGTGAGGATCCTGGTCACTGTGGCTGACGGAAGTCTCATCGTGGTTTCTTACCTGAGCATTCTCCACACAGCGATGAAGATTGTAATAGGAAAAGCCAGACAGAAAGCCCTGCACACCTGCAGCACACACCTGATAGTGGCCGTGCTGATTTACTCCTGTGGCATTTTATCCTCTCTCGTATACAGGGCAAGGACATCTGTTTCACTCGATGTTCAAAATCTGACCAGCGCCATATACTTTCTGTTTCCAGCTGCTGTCAACCCGATCATCTATGGCTTAAGGATGAAAGAGATCAGACTCTGCTTAGAGAAATCTTATGGAAGGAAGAAACCAAGAATTGAATCAACAGAGTGAGTGTCGTCCGATATACGGGCCAAATGGCACCAGAGTAATTACACAAACTAAGGTGGCTATTCAGTAAACTGTGATAGTGCCTAATGGGGCACTTTGGCACAGAAACTGCTATTAACTTGAAGAGTTTTCTTTTGCTGGTGCCCCAACTAACACTACCGATCTTTAATGAATAACCACCTAAAGCTCTCAACACCAACATGGACCATAACAGCATCAATATTCCATACTTCATTGTAAAAGCTATGCTAACTAATTATCCCCTCATGTAAGCTGGAAAACAGTCTCACATTGCACTGTATATTTTATATAAGTCCCATTGTTATAATATTAAGGAAGCAATCCACTCTAACCAACCTCCATTTGTATTATTGGAACCAGGGGGTCCTCCAGAGCTGAATCACACTATCTTCAGTCCTGAGGGCTTGCCAGTACCCGGGATACTTACCGTGCTGGTGAAGTTACCGGGATTACTTCCTGGTTTTTAGAGGCCCTTAAATAGGAACCAACAACCAATAATGTGACAGCTTCCTATTGGCCCAAGCAGCCATTTTGTTTCCCCTGGGGGAGATATAAACTCAGTAGCCTCACAATAAGCCTCCATACATCCCTCAATCTCTTCTAAGAACGCACTTTAATTAACAATAGGAGCATATACACGCATTACCCCTCTATAATAATGCCCACATTATCTACAGCAGTGTTTCCCAACTCCAGTCCTGAGGGAACCCCAACAGGTCAGGTTTTAAGGATATCCCTGCTCCAGCAAAAGTGGCTCAGTCAAAATGACCGAGCCGCTGATTGACATACCTGTGCTGGAGCAGGGATATCCTTAAGACCTGCCCTGTTGTAACATCTTATTCTTCGAATAGTAACATATTGGCGATTTGTCTCTGAATAAAATGACCTCTTGACAGAAGGCGTGTTTGACCTCACATTAAATAAAGCGAAATGGTTTGATATATTTTTCCTGTAATAGGATTATTACATCCTCTTCTGTTCCAAATCATTATTTTGATATTTTTAGCATCAATTTAGCTGTTTCTTAAGAACCCCCATTTCCTTTTTATAAGGGGGGTTGTTCATCGGATAATTTGACCAGAGAAACATAGTAGATTGGACTGGTACGATAATAGTCCATAGTATCACCATATTGGGGTAATCCGATACCCAAAACATAATCCTGAAGTGATGATATTCACACGGGTTTATGTAATACTGGATGTAGCCAGGTCCCCTCCGGTCCCCCCGCTCTCCCGTTTCCCCCCCCCCCTTACCTCCGATGCAGGGGGATGTTGCAGAGAGGGGTGACGGGCTCGCCGATGGCTCCCTCCGCAGGGCGCAGCCATGTTTTGTGCGCGCGCTGTGCGAAGGTTCGCGCATGCGCAGAAGCCGCAATTCGTGAGATAGGGGCCTCCCAAGTTCGTGCATGTGCAGGGCACCCCCGTGGTAGCCATCAGAGTCCCGGATGCGTAATGCCCTATGCGCACGCGGTCCCAATGATAAGTACACTGTAGGCAGCAGACAGACAACTCCCATGCTGCGTAGGGAGAGGCTGCCATGTGACTCACACAACGAATAGGATGGCTGGGTTGCTCCTGGAAGGGAGGAAAGAGTATTGCATGCTGGGACAGGAAGCTGGGAGTCAAGACCTGGAACCTGGAGGTGCAGGTAGTGTCCACGGAGCTGTGCTCCAGGGACTAGGCCAGAGGTTACCCCCAAGGTCCCAGGTAGTCCCCTGAGTCACTGTAGAGAATCTCTGTATATGCTGTGGGGAAAAGCCATAGTGCATAGGGACTCTTTCTCTGTAGCAATAGTGCGAGACGTGCTGCAGGACGTTGCCTGAGGGAAGTGCAGCCTGTTGCAGAGGAGACTGCTCAGATATCCGTGACAGAGACTATTTATAGGGGTACACTCCACTCAGGAAGCCCCTCCAGAGGAATCTGCCTAAGGATCCACCCGGGAGGATAGCAGCAGATTGCAGCGCGGAGCCACGCCGGTGATCTGCGGATTTCTCCATTGTTTATCCTGGTCTGGACTACAACCAGGGAGGTATTTCTAAGTGCACCACCGGGCCCCAACACAGGGAAGCGCTATCCCTCACACTCTTGCTTGTGGACACTCAGGGGTTAAGTGCTCAGGCACGTCAGTACATAAAGGGAAAGGGGGGGTTCCTCTGGAAGGAATTATAGTGGGGTAACACAATGAGATATATGCTGTGAATGTGTTATGGTACAGTATATGCAAACATACGGGCCTAGTAAATACTGTTCATATACAATTGTGTGCATTTACTGTGTATGTTGGTTCCGGTCAGGGAACTCTCCAACCACGCTGGGATCCCTTACCGGTGGAGGCGCTGCACCGTGTAATAAGTGTATCCCAGGCTCCCAGTGGCGGAGGCTCAGGCCTCCTGTTAGCCACACAGGTAATAGCAACACAGGTAGCTCACCACAAACGAAGCGCAACCGCAGTGCTGAGGCAGGGAATTGAGCAACGCTGACCCACAGCCACGTAGGCGCGCCTAGGATGCAGTGTAGTCGTTCAAGCCAGGTCAGGATTGGAGATGTGAGAGTAGTGGGGTACTTGCCAGATTTAGGAGAGGAGAGTTGCGGATCGTCGGGGTACTTAGCCAAGGTCAGGACTGGCGATAAGAGAATGGTCGAACAAGACGGATCAGGAGTGGAGAGAAGCGGAGTCCAAGGTGCTAGCAGGGTTCAGGCAACAAAGGGTTAACAGCAGCAAGATCAGTCAAGGCAAGGTTAAGGAACTAGATGCAGCAAGGTACAGCGTCACACTAGACTATGCTTAGCAAAGGTAAGATGCAAGTGAAGGGTATAAATAGGAGGACCCTCCAATAGCAAGCCAGGGCGGAACCAGGAAGTAGAATCCAATAGGCAGCTGGTGCACACAGGTGTGCCCTATGATGCAGCCTGATCAGAACAGGAGGCGGGACCGATCGCGCGCCGGCCCGCGCGTGTCACGGAGGTCAGGGGGCGGAGCCTAGGCCATGCGTCACTCCCATGTCAGTCCTGTCCGTCATTAGAGCAGGGGCAGGGCTTAGCCCGCGCGTCAGCGGGGAGGCTGGATGAACGCCCCCGTCAAGCGTCAGAGTGGGGGGCGGGACCAGGGTCCGCAGAAGCAGGAACAGACCGCGCAAGGTCCGCGCGCACGTCACAGGACCAGACGAATGCTCATCTTGGGTGTCCGTCGCGGGAGGGTCAGCAAGGTGAGGAGACGGTCCACAGCCGCCATGATGGCGAATCCTCACACACGCGTAGTTTCAACACCCAGGGGTACAAGAGCTACATGTATATAGACTGTTCGAACTGCAGCACTAGTTTGCTTTAAAGCACGAATCAGAGTAGCACACAGAATAAAATGCAACATTAAAAACAAATATGTTAGAAGAGGTAGAGGATTTATGTAAAATAGAACAATCTGGAACAGTCCAGATATTAATCAGGCAAGAGAATATGATCTAGTCGTAAAGTTGTGGTGAGCGCATAGAGACGGAAACAGCACAAAATACAAATGCAGGGTGAAATATAGCACTGAATAAAACCTTACACATGGGAAGGCGGGGTGATAATCAGACTATGAAATATAAACAGCTGATGCCAGCTCTACTCACACAGACAAGTGTGAGCCAAACCTATCAGGGTATCTCTCAGCTTTTCCACTTGGATCCCACCTGGGGTCTGCTACATGAGGCAAAGTGATGTCTGGGAACAGCTATCCTGGGGTGATCCCTCTCGTTGTGCTCCAAATAGGGGTGAAAACACGCTCATATAAGAGAAATTGAAGCTTTATTTAAACAAAAAGGTAAGTATATAGGACTCACACGTAAATAAAACACTTCCAGCCCCCGTGTCCTTTATGTCAGCGCGTCCGGTCGCAGGGCCTGTGGCAGAGCCTTTCATTCGGGAGCTACGGTGGCCTTCTGTGGCCTTCACAAAGGAGCAGCTATGCCGACACAGGACTACGCGTTTCGCGAGTGATCTCTCGCTTCGTCAGGTCCTGTCGGCAATGGTGGCGGAAGCGGTCTTTATACCCGATACTCAGGTGTAGGTAATAATAATCAATATTTTTTTTTTCAACTTCAAATTTATTGAATTTGTCCATAAGGCATAACATACAAACATACATGTTATCGCATGAGTTTTCTTGCATAAATGTCATGCTTATGCCCTATGTCACATAGACCTACAGACATACAACATAAAACTCACCAAGGGTGGGGAAAGAGAGAAAGGGGGGAGGGGGAAGAGTCGAGAACTTTGTTCTTCTATCCTTCAGATATAAGTGGTACAGCCAACCACTAGGAATCTAAGAACAAAAAACAAACAGAAGCGCAAGCTCCATAGCATGTAACTGTTTAAACAAATGAGTGCATTTATTAAAATCTGCAGTCCAAAGGAAATGCACTTACAGGATTATAAAAAGCAACCATACGTGGGAGAGAAATCTCTGTGTGAAGACAGGGGTGGGGGAGTCCACGATAAGCAGGGGGCACCTGATCAGCTCGTAGCTACAACCAACTCCTGTCACAAGCGGGCGCCAGATCGCTGTGCCTCTCAGTGCCTCCGCGTCCGCTGTTACTATTTATTTATTTTATTTATTTATTTATAAAATATTTTACCAGGAAGTAATACATTGAGAGTTACCTCTCGTTTTCAAGTATGCCCTGGGCACAGAGTTAAACAAATAATACATGGTTACAAGTAAATGAGCAGGGTATACATTATATACAAGACATTGCATGCACAGTTAGAGAAGATGTATATTATAGGCGTATGTAACAGTTACAGACCAGATTAAAATGTGAGACAGCCTTAGATTTGAAAGAACTTAATCTGGTAGTGGCTGTGAGAGTCTCCGGCAGACTGTTCCAGTTTTGGGGTGCACGGTAGGAGAAGGAGGAACGTCCGGATACTTTGTTGAGCCTTGGGACCAGGAACAGTCTTTTGGAGTCTGATCTCAGAGGATAAGTGCTGCGTGTGGTAGGGGTGAGGAGCTTGTTCAGGTAGCTGGGTAGCTTGCCCATGAAGAATTTAAAGGCAAGACAGGAAAGGTCAACTTTGCGCCTAGACTCTAGTGATGACCAATCTAGTTCTTTGAGCATTTCGCAGTGATGTGTGTTGTAGTTGCATTGGAGAACAAAACGACAAATTGAATTGTAGAGGGTGTCAAGTTTGCTAAGGTGGGTTTGAGGTGCCGAGCCATATACTACTGTCCCGGCCAGCTTTATTCTAAAGCTTTCCGGGTTAAATGCGGGGCTTTTTTCCGACGGGAACGGAGTTTCCCGCGCGGCGGCCGCGTCAACAGATAAGCGCTAATGGCGCTTATCATTGAAAGCGCCCGCGGCGCGGGAAAAGTAAAAAAAAAAGCCACGCGCCGCCGCGTTTTAAAAAAACCCGCGGAGAAAGCCGCATTAGGTTAAAGGCGGCCGCCACTGTATGTCTCCATAGTCACTGCGATACGCTTTCTGGCCAGGAGACTTAGGGAGGATTTGTTCCTGTAAAGTACCCCTAGTTTGGCATAGGCCTTGGTTGTCAGGGTATCAATGTGCATTCCGAATGTTAAGTGGGAGTCAAACCATGAGCCCAGGTATTTAAAACTAGTGACAGGGGTTAGGGTGGTGATAGCGTTGGTTCGAATCAGGAGCTCATTCGCTGGAAGCTTTAAGAATTTAGTCTTGGTCCCAAATACCATTGTTACAGTCTTGTCAGTGTTTAAAAACAGTTTGTTTTGGGAAATCCAGTTTTCGAGTCTCAAAAAGTCAGACTGAAGTATGTGTTGAAGGTCAGAGAGGTTATGACTGTGTGCATACAGGATTGTGTCATCTGCATACATGTGTATTGAGGCTTCCTTACAAGCTGTGGGAAGATCATTAATGAACACTGAGAAGAGTAGGGGCCCCAGAACAGAGCCTTGCGGGACACCACAGGTGATATCCAGGGGGTTGGAGATAGACCCTGAGATGGACACATGTTGGGATCTTCCTGATAGGTAGGACTGAAACCAGTTTAAAGCATGTTTCCCTATTCCAGAGCTCTGGAGTTTGTTAAGCAGGATAGCATGATCAACTGTGGCAAAAGCCTTTGCAAAATCTAGGAATACTGCACCCGTTCCATTCCACACTGGATTTCATTGCAAACTTTTAGCAGGGTAGTTACGGTGGAGTGTTTGGGACGAAAGCCAGATTGGAATCGGCTAGGGAAATTTGTCTTGGTAACATCCAAGAAGGATTATGCTCGGCAGAGAAGCATTGTGGGGGCCCCCAACCACCGAATCCCGCTTAGTGACCTGTGGTCAAGCCCGCTCCCCAACCCTTAAACTGTCCCACGCTGCCCCGCCAGTCCCCCTTCTCTTGGGGGGCTGGTGCTACCCATCCACTGCCTTCCCTTCGGAGCCCGGAGGGGCCGCAGGTCTGATCGTAAACGGCGCGGCGCATCTGTGGGAGGCGGGTCGCCTTGCCTGTCCTCATGACCCAAGCCCCCTTCTCGCCCGGCATACGGGCAATCCCTGCTACCTAGACTCCCCTACAGCGTTTACCCCCATACACCATGGCGAAACCTCGGGTCCGCCCCCAATGACAAAAACGCCAGTATGGTAGTGCCTCATATGTCGTCCTGTCCCGTCATTAGAGCGGGGCAGGCTTAAGCCGCGCGTCGCGGGCTAGGCTTGATTAACGCGCGCCCTGTCAGCGCAGAGTGTGGGGCGTGGACCAGGGTCCGTCAGAAGTCGAGAAACACAGACGCGCGGGCGAAATGGTCCGGCGGGCACGGGGACTGTCACAGACGAAGTACCTGAAGCCCAGACGAATTCTCATGGCTTGGGTGTCCGTCGGGGGCGGAGGTCGCAGGTGAGGAGACGTCCACAGCCGCCATGATGGCGAATCCTCACACACTCTATAGTTCAACACCCAGGGGTACAGAGCTACATGTATATAAGAACTGTTCGAACTGCAGCACTAGTTTGCTTTAAGGCACGAAATCAGATAGCACACAGAATAAATGCAACATTCAAAACAAATTTGTTAGAAGAGGTGAGGATTTTTAAAATAGAACAATCTGGAACAGTCCAGATATTAATCAGGCAAAGAATATGATCTAGTCGTAAAAGTTGTGGTGAGCGCATCAACGGAAACATGCACACAAAATCACATGCAGGGTGAAATATCGAACTGAAAATAAACCTTACATGGGAGGCGGGGTGATAATCAGACTATGATATATAACAGCTGATGCCAGCTCTACTCACACGAGCAAGTGTGAGCCAAACCTATCAGGTAATCTCTCAGCTTTTCCACTTGGATCCCACTGGGTCTGCTAGATGAGGCAAAGTGATGTCTGGGAACACTATCCTGGGGTGATCCCTCTTGTTGTGCTCCAAAGGGGTGAAAACACGCTCTATAAGAGAAATTGAAGCTTTGTTTAAACAAAATGAAAGTATACGGACTCACCACGTAAAATAAACACTTCCAGCCCCCTGGTCTTTATGTCAGCGCGTCCAGGTGCCTCGTCGCAGGGCCTGTGGCAGCAGCCTTTCATTCGGAGCTACCGGTGGCCTTCTGTGGCCTTCACAAAGGAGGCAGCTATGCCGACAGGACTACGCGTTTCGCGAGTGATCTCTCGACTCTCGTGTCAGGTCCTGTCGGCATGGTGGCGGAAGCGGTCTTTATACCCGATACTCCTCAGGTGTAGGTAATAATAATCAATATTTTTTTTTCAACTTCAAATTTATTGAATTTGTCCATACGGCATAACAACAAACATACATGTTATCGCATGAGTTTTCTTTTGCATAAATGTCACTGCTTATCCGCTAGTCACTAATGACCTACAGACATACAAACATAAAACTCACCAGGTGGGGAAAGAGAGAAAGGGGGAGGGGGAAGAGTCAGGAACTTTGTTTCTTCTAATCCTTCAGATATAAGTTGGATACAGCCACCACTAGGAATCTAAGAACAAAAAAAAACAGAACGCAAGCTCCATAGCATGTAACTGTTTAAACAAATGAGTGCATTTATTAAATCTGCATCCAAAGGAAATGCACTTAGCATGGATTATAAAAGCAACCATACGTGGGAGAGAAATCTCTGTGTGAAGACAGGGTGGGGGGTCCAGATAAGCATGGGGCACCTGATCGCTCGTAGCTACAACCAACTCCTGTCACAACCGCGCGCGCAGATCGCTGTCCTCTCAGTGCCTCCGCGTCCGCTGTTACTACTTTATTCTATTTTATTTATTTATAAATATTTTACCAGGAAGTATACATTGAGAGTTACCTCTCGTTTTCAAGTATGCCCTGGGCACAAAGTTAACCAAATAAATACATGTTACAAGTAACATTTGAGCAGGTATACTATATACAAGACATTGCATGCACAGTTAGAGAAGATGTATATTATAGGCGTATGTACAGTTACAGGACCAATTAAAATGTGAGACACCTTAATTTGAAAGAACTTATCTGTGGTGGGTGTGAGAGTCTCCGGTCAGCTGTTCCAGTTTTTGGGGTGCACGGTAGGAGAAGGGGAACGTCCGGATACCTTTGTTGAGCCTTGGGACCAGGAACGTCTTTTGGAGTCTGATCTCATATGATAATGCTGCGTGTGGTAGGGTGAGGAGCTTGTTCAGTAGCCTGGTAGCTGCCCATGAAGAATTTAAGGCATACAGGAAAGGTCAACTTTGCGCCTAGACTCTAGTGATGACCAATCTATGTCTTTGAGCATTTCGCAGTGATGTTGTGTTGTAGTTGCATTGGAGAACAAACGACAATTGAATTGTAGAGGGTGTCAAGTTTGGCTAAGGTGGGTTTGAGGTGCCGAGCCATATACTAGCTGTCCCGGCCAGCTTTAATTCTAAAGCTTTCCGGGTTAAATGCGGGGCTTTTTTCCGACGGAACGAGAGTTTCCGCGCGCGGCCGCGTCAACAGAACGCTAATGGCGCTTTCATTAAAGCGCCGCGCGGGGAAAATAAAAAAAAGCCACGCGCGCCGCCGCGTTTTAAAAAAACCCGGCGGAAAGCCGCTTAGGTTAAAGGCGGCCGCCACTGTATGTCTCCATATGTCACTGGCGATAACGCTTTCTCTGCCAGGAACTTAGGAGGATTTGTTCCGTAAAGAACCCCTAGTTTGGCATAGGCCTTGGTTTGTCAGGTATCAATGTGCATCCGAATGTTGTAAGTGGGAGTCAAACCATGAGCCCGTGACTGGTTATCGTATCGCTTCATTGGGGGCGACCACACATTTTCCTCATGATTTGGATAGAATGGGAGAAGTGAGATTGGCCTGTAGTTTGAGACAGTGTTTTTGTCCCCACTTTGAAGATTGGGATAACTCTGGCAGTTTTCCAGGTCTTAGGGATATTGCCTGCAGACAGGATAGAGTTGACAATAGAAGCATATGGGTTTGGCAATGGCTGGGGCACACAAATCGTAGGAACCTAGATTGTGTAAGTCAGGTCCGCATGGCTGCTTAGTTTTAATTTGAGGAGCGCTTGTGTAATCTCCTCTTCAGATACTGGGCCAAATTGAAAATTGTGGGCAGTTGGGAGGGGTGAGGAGCTAGTGTGGTACCTACAGATGAGATTCAGGTTTGTGTTTGGGCTGCGCTTTCGCTAATAAGTTAGTGGCACAACCCACCAAAGTAATCATGTGAATGCATTTGCAATGTCAGGGGGTTCGTCAGAGTAATATCCCACTTAGTGATACTTGGGTGTGTATGGTTAGGAGGCTTGGTGATGTGTATGAACCTTCCAAAGTTAGCTGGGTTTGATGTATTTTGGTGGAGATTGTCACGAGTAATATTGTGCTTTTGCATGCCTTGTTGCACATGTTCCGCAGCATGTAGTGAGTGAGATCCTTGGTAGTGCCAGTTACTTTGTAGCTTTTCCACAAGGAATCCTGACTGGTAGAGTGCAATAGGTCACGGTGTAAACCATGGAAGGTGAGCACCCCCGACCCTTATTTTGCGTAGTGGAGAGCATGGTTACTGCAGTGCGATTGATGCGTCAGCACTTGAATTCATATCTGATGGAACACTAGGAACCCAGTGACTCCACGTGCACGCCCCACAACGTGATGACGTCACCAGCCCTCATCAGACGATCCCTTGTGGATCTCAAAAACTCTATTACCCAATCTTGGCAACACCGTCAAAAAGCTGATAACAGAATATACAGAAAATAAAACAACTAATACAGAATATAGAAATATACAGACATGTATCGCGCCCCCCCTCACTGTGATCTTATCCAAAGGGTCATATCAGAACTTAACCCTCAGCAGCTCCACTCTACTGTGCCGCGCATACTACTATACATATGCACAATGCATTGAACCCCAAGCTTACCCCACTAGTCTAACGATCACTATACACAGGCGCAAGCATTCCTAACCCCAGAGCTTCACTCTAATACGCAGCGATCACTATACACTAGGCACAATGCATTCCTAACCACAGAGCTTACACTATAATCACGCACAGGCGATCACTATACACGACAATGCATTCCTACCCACAGAGCTTACTCTCTAATGTGCAGCGATCACTATACACAGGCACAATGCATTCCTAACCACCAAAGCCACACTCTAATGTGCAGCTTAATATCCACAATGCATTCCTAACCCAACAGAGACTTGCACTCTAATTCAGGGAGTTACATAGACAGGTATAATTATTCTGAAGCCGGGTCCGTTCGTCATGTGTGACTAGCCCAGATAGCATTAACTCAGTCCCTGCCACTCCCGTTCTGGTATCTGTTAGATACCACTATATAACTGGAAGATGTGGAACTATGTGCAATGCATGAAAGAAAACATCGTATTCACAAAACATGCGAAAGTCTATGTCCACACAGCATGTGATACCGGCCGTATCATAGCTTCAAAGTCCTTGGCAAAGGTTCTTGGCAAAGGATGCCAAGCGGTGACACCGCTCCAGGTTAGCCTTGGTTGCAAACAATGTCTTTTGCCAAAGTTCCTCTGGTCCTGTTTCTTCTTAAGCATTGGTGAGAGAAGCCCAGGTATTTAAAACTAGTGACAGGGGTTAGGGTGGTGATAGCGTTGGTTCGAATCAGGAGCTCATTCGCTGGAAGCTTTAAGAATTTAGTCTTGGTCCCAAATACCATTGTTACAGTCTTGTCAGTGTTTAAAAATAGTTTGTTTTGGGAAATCCAGTTTTCGAGTCTCAAAAAGTCAGACTGAAGTATGTGTTGAAGGTCAGAGAGGTTATGGCTGTGTGCATACAGGATTGTGTCATCTGCATACATGTGTATTGAGGCTTCCTTACAAGCTGTGGGAAGATCATTAATGAACACTGAGAAGAGTAGGGGCCCCAGAACAGAGCCTTGCGGGACACCACAGGTGATATCCAGGGGGTTGGAGTTAGACCCTGAGATGGACACATGTTGGGATCTTCCTGATTGGTAGGACAGAAACCAGTTTAAAGATTCCCTATTCCAGAGCTCTGGAGTTTGTTAAGCAGGATAGCATGATCAACTGTGGCAAAAGCCTTTGCAAAATCTAGGAATACTGCACCCGTTCCATTCCACACTGGATTTCATTGCAAACTTTTAGCAGGGTAGTTACGGTGGAGTGTTTGGGACGAAAGCCAGATTGGAATTGGCTAGGGAAATTTGTCTTGGTATAGTAATCGCTTAATTGGGAGTGGACACATTTTTCCATGACTTTGGATAGAATTGGGAGAAGTGAGATTGGCCTGTAGTTTGAGACAGTGTTTTTGTCCCCACTTTTGAAGATTGGGATAACTCTGGCAGTTTTCCAGGTCTTAGGGATATGGCCTGCAGACAGGATAGAGTTGACAATAGAAGCAATGGGTTTGGCAATGGCTGGGGCACCAAATCGTAGGAACCTAGATTGTAGTAAGTCAGGTCCGCATTGGCTGCTTAGTTTTAATTTGAGGAGCGCTTGTGTAATCTCCTCTTCAGATACTGGGCCAAATTGAAAATTGTGGGCAGTGTTGGGAGGGGTGAGGCTATGTGGGTACTCCCAGGATGAGATTCAGGTTTGTGGTTTGGGCTGCGTTTCGCTAATAAGTTAGTGGCACACCCCACAAAGTAATCATTGAATGCATTTGCAATGTCAGTGGGGTTCGTCAGAGTAATATCCCACTTAGTGATATTACTTGGGTGTTGATGGTTAGGAGGCTGGAATATGTTGTTGATAACCTTCCAGAAGTTAGCTGGGTTTGATGTATTTTGGTGGAGATTGTCAGAGTAATATTGTGCTTTTGCATGCCTTGTGCACATGTTCCGCAGGCATCTGTAGTGAGTGAGATCCTTGGTAGTGCCAGTTACTTTGTAGCTTTTCCACAAGGCATCCCTGAACTGGTAGAGTGCAATAAGGTCAGGTGTAACCCATGGAAGGTGAGCACCCCGTACCCTTATTTTGCGTAGTGGAGCATGGGTTACTGCGTGGATCAGATGCCAGCACTTGAAATTCAGCTGACTGGAACACTAGGACGCCCAGGACTCCACGTGCACGCACCCACACGTGATGACGTCACCAGCCCTCATCACGAGATCCCTTGTGGATCTCAAAAACTATTACCCAATCTTGGCTAACACGTCAAAAAGCTGATAACAGAATATACAGAAAATAAAACAACTAATACAGAATATAGAATATACATGACATGTATCGCGCCCCCTCACTGTGATCTTATCCAAAGGGTCATAATCAGACTACTAACCCTCAGAGCTTACACTCTACTGTGCAGCGATCACTATACATAGGCACAATGCATTCGTAACCCACAGAGCTTACACTAATGTGCAACGATCACTATACACAGGCACAATGCATTCCTAACCCACAGAGCTTACACTCTAATACGCAGCGATCACTATACACAGGCACAATGCATTCCTAACCCACAGAGCTTACACTATAATACGCAGCGATCACTATACACAGACAATGCATTCCTAACCCACAGAGCTTACTCTCTAATGTGCAGCGATCACTATACACAGGCACAATGCATTCCTAACCCACAAAGCTCACACTCTAATGTGCAGCAATTACTATACACAATGCATTCCTAACCCACAGAGCTTGCACTCTAATGCATGGAGTTTACAATAGACAGGTATAATTATTCTGAAGCCGGGGTCACGTGTCATGTGTGAATAGCCCCAGATAGCATTAACTCAGCCCTGACACTCCCCGTCTGGTATCTGGAGATACCACTATATAACTGGAAGATGTGGAACATATGTGCAATGCATGACAAAGATAACATCGTATTCACAAAACAATGCGAAAGTCTATGTCCACACAAGGATGTGATACCGGCCGGTATCACTAGCTTCAAAGTCCCTTGGCAAAGGTTCTTTGGCAAAGGATGCCAAGCGGATGCACCGCTCCAGGTTAGCTGGTTGCACCACAATGTCTTTTGCAAAAGTCTCTGGTCCTGTTTCTTCTTAGATTTGTGAGAGAACAGTCCTTTTATCTCCGTAGTTTTCTCTACAGAGGGCATCACCTTGTGGATGTGCCAGTCGTGATAGTCTGTCACTCCATCACCTGGTGTTTGACGGAAGGTAATGGCTTCTTGTTCCTTGCGAATGCGGATCAGCATTCCTGGAAGACTGTCTGACAAGTCTGGTCCAGCGAGTAGGGCGTCGTTTGGAGAGGCTTCCTGGTGCTGAGCATTGGAGCTGAACGTTGCCCAGATCTGACCGGGTTTCTGATGCTGGTGGGCACCAGATGATGGAAGGTACAGACATTCTTCACCTTCCTTCAGTGAGGGTGCCGGCTTTGCGTGGCTGCTAAGGAATGTCTTCTGGATGAAGGCCACAAAGTTATGTTTGGTCTCCGGTTTCCTTTGTAGGTCGCAGCAGAAGTGAGCCTTGAGATGGCATGTACTCTGTTGTTTGGGAGGCGTCTTTTTGGTGAATGGAATGGTAGTGGGTTCACCCAACTGCCCGATCTGTCCTCGAAGAGCTCCTTATCCATTAACTTCTGGAATTCTTCATCTTCCATCGATGGTGCTTGTTTGTTACTGTCCCTTGTTATCTGGAACGCTGTGCACCCTAGGTCATCGGAACGTTTCTCTTGCATGAGAACGTCTCCACATATTTTGGTGAAACGACGCCTGGTGGGTCTCCTTGTTAATGCCCTCAGGAGGTTGTTGTCCTCCCTGGATATGACGAAGAACAGTCTCTTTGTCCTTGTAATCCTTTTGTGAAATGTTCTCTGCGACTGTTTCCTTAGGCATGCGAGAGGACAGTCTTTTGCCCCTGTAGTTTCACCTGCAGGGCGCAATCTTTTGCGGCTATGCCAGCTTGTGGCGTTGGCTGCTTTGCCACTTATATTCTGCGGAGAGAATGGCTGACGTCTTAGACTGTGCCATTGCTCGCAGGAGGACCGTCCGATGTTTTCCTTTCCTTTGGACGATCCCTTTGTCGGTCACACTTGAGGATGTTTCTTTCTTCCTTCGGTGGAGTCTCATTGTCATCCTTTTTTCTGGACTATAAGCATCCTAGGCCCTTGTCCCATCCCCCTGATGTGAAGATGTTTTTGTTGATCTCAGGATTATGACATTGTCTCTCTCCTCACTGGCCTCCTGTCACTTGGAGATGGCCAAACGTGGTTCAGAGAGAGATGTGTGTCCACATTCTGTTATCCTGTTCTGCGGGCCGTCAACATAGTCTGGTCCTGCCCTTTGACATTGCACACATTGCCCACTATCACCCATCCTAGGTCAAGCCTTTGGGCAATGGAGCATTGTGGGGTCCGTTGCTTGCCTGTTTACGTACTTGTGCACCTCAGAACGTTCCCTAACCCGAGCAGCAACATGATCTTGGTCCTTGTTCTACCGGCGGGAGTAGTTGTCTATTCCTCTTTAGGTGTGGTGATGGCGTGCCCGTCTGGTGTGGGATATCTCATCCCTGTTTGAGTCCATGTATCTTCACTCGATGAGTATGGGGAAGCTATCTTCATTCTGTTGTCCACTGAACGTATAACGTAGTCCATTGCTCTTTCTCCCGTGTTCTCAGTGATCGCCCTGCACAGGTTCTGAGGGTGTATGGATGATGCATTGTCTTGTGCGTTTGAATAATTTGAAGAATTCAGTCTTCGCCAATGACTGTTGCTTTTATCGTCGAAGATTGCATCAATCCGAATAGCCCTCTCAAGGTTGTCCTTGGGGGTTTCACTGCGACAAGGCATATTTTGGAGCAGGACTTTTTGTCCTTGTCCTTTTCCGCAAACCCAGTGCATGACGTGCCAGATGTTGGCTCTCCTTCTCCTTCTCCCCGCCATGCCCGCTACGTAGGATGGGTTTGTTGGTTGGTGGAGTGTCAGCGTTCCTGGATGTAGCGATGTTACGTGCTTGTTACTTTTTTGCAATACACATTTGATGTCTTCTTTACAGACTTGGCTAGGTGAGTCGGGAATCGCAGCGCCTGAAGACGACTCCAAATCTCTTAGTAACCTCTGTGCTTTCCTCTAGGGACTTCATCCTGAACCCGAAGCACCTGTTAAAGTTTTTGTGGGCTTCTTGTTATGGACATTCCCTGTTTGGGTCCTTTGGTTTCTCGTCTCCGGCGACCGACTGGTTGGGAGTGATTGGGTCGTGGGTGACACATCCGTCCTGTGGACCGAGATGGTGTGTCGAGTGTTACCATATCTCTGCCACTAGTCTCTCATTGTCCTCAGGTCGCTTGCACTGTGTGTGGTTTGCGCACCCATTGAAAACTGGGATCGTTCCTTATCCTCGCCGCTATCGCGGATGAAGCTCAATGAATGAAGGGAGGGAAGTGACTTGCTTCTCCCTTTTGTATTTGGGCCTTGTGAAATCCATTCTTTCTTGGAGGTTGTAAGGTAACTTCAAGATGGGTCTCCACTCCGCGAGCTGAGTCTAGGACGTTGTGACCTGTTAAGGAATGGTCTTTTCTTGCAAACTCCAGATCTTGCAGCGGTCCCCGAGCCCCTCGTAACTTCGAGTAGTCTTTAGCTATGTCCGGGACAGACTGTCGACTATCTTGAAGAGTGCATCTTCGAACGCGTTCGGGGTAACCGTACACTCTTCTAGCCTTTCCATCCTCTAGGTCAAGACCTACTTGGGGGTGGTTCGCGTTTGCTGCCCCGAGTCTCTTCGCGTGTTCCATGGATTCATTTCCCAGCCATTTGGATAGCAGTCTGAGTTCTTCCCTTCTGAGAAGCCCAGGCTCTTAATGCGTCCTTGAACTTCCACATTCGGTAGTTTCCAGAACGGTCGTCAAGATGTGTAAGTCCTGTGTTATGACGATCACCGTGACATGTCACGCCGGATCATGTACTTGCCCATGTCTGTTAGGCCTGATGCATCGATGTGTTGGTCGCGTTCTGAGGTAGTTGCCGGAGGGTCCTTGTGGTCACCTCTTTCCTTGGCGTGGACGCGTGATGACTGTCGATCAGTTGAGGTCTGGGTGTTTTCCCAGTGCGGTTGTACCTGGATTGCGAGCCTGTTGTAGTTCAATCGTGTGTGCGCGCTGGCGTGTGGATCATTGTTGGCGCTGTGGCTATCCCAAGAAGCTTGTACCCTCGAAGGAACCGTCTTCTCTCTCGTTGACCTAGCAAGTCTTCGGTGTCTGTGGTGTCATCCCGCGTGTTGAGATTAGTGCGCTGGTGTTTACGCTGAAGAGGCTCCTCACATAGTCCTCAGTGCGTTGGACTGGATCCTCTGAGGCTATCCGTCTGTACGGTTGCTCCCTGCCATCCTGTCTCGCAGCTGCCTCTAAGATTTCAGCTTGGGCTATGGCGGCGGCAGCAGCGTCCCCTTCTTTGCCTAGAGCTTCTAGATCCGCGTCCAATTCGGCCTTTCTACGCACGGCGGCATTCTGCTCCTCCTCTTCTATGCGCGCTCTTTCTGCCCTGACGGCTGCCTCTCTCCAACCATATTCGGCCCTGGCATGTGCAGCCTCTGCGGTGGCTCGCGCCTTGGTAGCGCTTGCGCTTGCGCTGGACGCGTTAGATTGCACGGATTTTGCAGACCTTGATGAATGTCTGGATGTGCTGGAGCGCTGTGATGCAGTTTCCAGCAAAAGGTCCTTTCTCCTACTCTCGGCTTCTGTGATAGTGGTTCGCACGCGGCTGTCGCGTGTCAGGTCAATGTTACTCTGTAAGTCTCATTCTTGCAGGCTTTCGCCGGTGTTGGCCCTGGTCAGGTAAGTGATGTATGTCTCTGACAGCTCTTGGTAGCGCGAGTGATCAGTCCTTAATTGCGTTATTGCCTGCTCGAGCTGCTGTGCGTAATTGCCAACGCTAGTAACATTGCGTATTTCCACTGTGATTTTTTCCCAGGCCTTATCTAATTTGGCGCGGTGCGCTTCAATGTCAGCCTCATATTTTTCACGGGCCTTTTGTGTAAGAGTGACTATCCATTTAGGCCTTGCGTCTGCTGCATTTGTGCGGCGGTCTCTGTGTCTGAGAGGTCACTTTCCTGCGTGGTGTCTGGTGGAGATCTGAGTTCTGCCATTCTGTAGGTGTGTGTAAGGGAAAAAAGGTAAACCGTGGTCACAGCATCTCCACCAGCCAACGCATTGAAAAAGTAAAAAACTTTATTGCTAGCTAACAGTGAACATCAGCAGCAGTACACTCTGACGCGTTTCGTCCAATGATTGACTTTTTCAAAGAGTGATGTGTGCAGGTGTGTGTAGGCCTTTAGCCAGTGCGTGTGGCGTGCGGTCTGTTACCTGTGTCAGCGATGGATGACTGTCTCAGATAGTGCCGGTAGGTGTCCTGTGGCTCTGACCCGTGTCCTGGCGGTGTCTGGTGGCGTGGCCCTTGGTGGCGCTAGCCGTGGAACGTGCGCAGGGTTAGGTGAGATGGTAGCTCTTCACTGTCAGGCTGTGCAGAGGGTGGACTTAAAAAACAGAAAGGGCAATCAAAGTTCTGTGTATAATGCACTTGTCTGACTGCTGTGCTGCTGCCTTGTATAAAGCTGCAGGCTCTGTGTGCAGTGTAAATCTACTTGCTTGTTTGTAAGGCTTTTGCTGTAGAAAGTCTGTGCTCTTTGTTAGCAATGTAAAGCTGCTTGCTTGTGAGTAAGGCCTCGGTCCCGCTGCGCTCGTTGGCGCGGGCGGCAATGTAGCGAGTTCCCCACCAGCAGGGGAATCCTCGCGAGCCGGTTCCGGTCCCCACTGGCTGCACAGCTGACTACACGCTGTCGCGCGTCAGCCGCTGGAGACACCAGAGAATGGTGTTTTCTAGCTTTGACGCGTGACGTGTGTGGCTGTGAGCCAATGGGGAGGGGAGGCTGCGGGAGGAGGAGAGGCTTCGGGGAGCGGGGAGGAGTGTGGAGTGAAAGCAGGTGAGTGCCTTTCTCTGTGTGTGTGTCTGTGTGTGTGCCTGTCTGTGTGTGTATGTGTGTGCCCGAGTGCGTGAGTGCCTGCCTCTGTCTGTCTGTCTGTGTGTGTGTGTGTGTGTGTGTATGAGTGCGTGAGTGCCTGCCTGTGTGTGCGCGCGTGTGTGTATGAGTGCGTGAGTGCCTGCCTGTGTGTGTGTGTGTGTATGTATGTATGAGTGCCTGCGTGTGTGTGTGTTTAATACTTACCGAAGCTCCAGCTCCAGCCCGAGTCCGTGGAAGGAGGGGGGGGGAGAGTAGCGGGTCCCTCCGCTCAAGCCACGCCCCCCCTCCCTGTCAAACCGCCCACCACCCGCCCACCTCCCGCTCCGGCTCCCGCTCCCTACAGACCGCATATCGCGGTCTGTGTATCTCAGCGCACCGCCTGTCAGCAGTGCGGGTGCGCTGACTCTGGGAGCGGGGCCTTAGCCTAAAGCTTCTTGCTTGTCAGTGGAGTGCGGAGACTGCTCTGTATCTGACAGTGTAAATTGCTTGCTTGCACTGCTGTAGACTCTGGGCTGTGTGTTGGCAGTGTAAGGTTGCTGGCTTGTCAGTGTGCAGAGACTGCTCAGTATTAGCATAAAGGCTGTGAGTAGCAGCTCCTGTGTGTCCCTAAAGCACATGGTCCTCTTTCTGGTGTAGCCCCGGTCCCCTTGGACTACCAGAGACCCCCTCCTTGCGGGCAGAGCGGTCGCGGGTGCCGTCGGAGCCAGCGACGGACCCGCCGGCTGTTTGCAAGGGTGGGGGCTGGAGCAGGGAGCGTTCCGAGCCTCGGGAGGCTCTGCGGCGCACCCGGCTTGCGGGGGCCGCCATGCTGAATACACGCGCATGCGCTCGCACATGCGCACGTGAAGACCGGGAGTTGCGGCGGCCATTAGAAAGTCGCACATGCGCAGTGGGATCGCGCACGCGACCCCAATTGCAGAATAGGCGCCACAGGACTACAATTCCCAGGAGGCCTAAGGAGGAAGACACCAGGTGCTCCAGAGTGGCCAATGAGAGCCCAGGATTCCCGGCAGCAGCAGTTAGATACATTTTGCGGGCTCTACGTGTGGCAGTTGGAGCAGAGAGCTGGGTAGGTGAGGGTGCAGGGGAGCAGTAGCCCCTTGCACTAGGCCAGTAACCCCCACAGGCCCCAGATAATACTTTCCATTGCCCCAGTTTGTGGTTGCTTCAGGGACAGACCTTAAGTTAAGGAGATCTGCCACTTTAGCTATTTGGTTAAGTTAAGATACACTCTGTGGCACGCAGTCTGATTCCTGGGTCTGGGCTCAGAACCCTTTATATATAAAGACTATCTTCCCAGAGACTTATATATATATGTATAGAC
Organism: Ascaphus truei; assembly: GCA_036426205.1. Classification (NCBI taxonomy): domain Eukaryota; kingdom Metazoa; phylum Chordata; class Amphibia; order Anura; family Ascaphidae; genus Ascaphus; species Ascaphus truei. Next base: position 1,875 of record WSYH01002163.1, on the reverse strand, counting down.
TTTCTTCATGGAGGCCCCGCCAAGCAGCGACTGCGGCCTGCCGGCTGCAGACGGATCCCCGCCAAGGTACAGACAATGCGGAGCCGCAGTGATATCATCCACGCCGGAATTCACCCCACGCGTAGGAGGACGTCGCATCGGATCAGGCGGATCCAATCCCGTTATCTTGCTGGAGCCCTGGGCAGGTACCTATAATATATAATAGTGCACTAAACACGTCATGGGATAGCGCTATCTCCAACACACATTGGGTGGGTGTGGACATAAGGGACATCAGGGAATTGGTGCCCAGCACCCAGGTACTTTGGAGGAGGAGAAACATATGTGGATGTGTGCATCAAGGGAAGTTACATGTATGTTGGTTATATGCTAATGGTTCTTATTATCTGTGACGGGGAGGAAAGGGTTAATACCTGATTTGCCATGCATTACTGTTGTTGCCTTGTCCCCGCCATTTTTATTCCCCATTTGCAAGCCATTCCCTGTCTGCGAGGGTAAAAGACAAGATGCATTGCTTGCCATACCCTTTAACCAACACATGATAGCAGATCTTAAATGTAAGGCAGGATGAATTTTTTTGTAAGTCTAAGCAGGAATTACGTGGACCTCCAGCTGTGATATGGGTGAATGAGCTTCGGTATTTTTATGACCAAGCCTCAAAGGGTTGTAATTATTTTTATGATGGAGCCTCAAAAGGCTCCCACAGATTTAGAGTCCCCCTGTCTAAAAGAGTGTCAATTATGACAAGACCCAGAGGCCCATAATGTATACAATACTGGCATACTGATGCACAGCAGATGTCAGGCTAGTGACACCTTGGAGTCAGAGACCAGACACAGTGGCCCCAAGAAATGGGTGTAGCCCAGGTATGCTAAGTGGCATGGGCGTCAACCTGACCCATGCGCCCTGCCCACCGGACAGCCCTTTTGACCAGTCTTAGGAACTGTGGGTCACTTGGCTATTCGTGTTTTTTTTTTGTTCCCATGAGGGGATTGGATCCACATGTTAAAGATAGCTTTGGGCAGTCTATAAATGTGGCTTCCCAATTATTCCCAGTGTGATTCTTGAATTTTAATCCATGATGTAAAGATGCCAGACTTTGTTCCAGTACAGCAGCAACCAGTCCAGGAGTGAAGGGGTTAATAACCACATAACCAAAGGACTTTTAAAACCAAGGCTGCATTTCTGGCGCTTGCAAGCAAAGGACAATTTCTTTCGTTTCAAAGGACAAATTCTTTCATTCCCTTATCCCAGTGAGTGTTGTTTTAAGTGTATTCTGCAGATGTCGTGTGTTTGTCTATTAAGGAAATAAATCACAATTTATTTTGCAACTTGTCTGTTCAATCAAGTACCAAGAAATATAAATGTGTTGATAAAAGTTGGTGTCATTGTGACATTATCCCGTCAGTAAAAACTGTTATCCAATCACGTGTGGTATATTATATGTGGGTTCTGATAAGGGCATACTCCCACCCCGTTGGGATCCCTCATCAGTGGAGGCGCTGCACCAAGTGTAAGTACACCCCAGGCTCCCAGTGGCGGAGGCTCAGTTCTTATGTTATCCTAACAGGTGAAAGCAGTACCAGTAATACCGTACCCCAGGGGTACACCCGTTACACTACGAAAAACGAAAGACAATGGGAATAGCCTGGGTTGGATGTATATAGGGTTTGGAAGCCTATTGCCAACATACCCACCCAATCCCCCTCGTGAGAAAGTAATCATTCCCCAATCACCTACTTGCCCACAGTTTGGAGAGTGGGCACTACGGATTTCCTGTTCACACAGAGCATGTGTGACAACGCCACCTTGCTACTTAGCATAGGTGCACTCCCCTCTTTACCTGGCCCCTCTCAGGCTGGAAGGGGGAACTCA